>CATIWF010118967.1:0-15787 GCA_949630135.1 Balakata baccata
ATCTAATAACAATTTGTATATTATATATAAGTAATAATTTATATATATATATATAAATTATTACTTATATATAATATACAAATTGTTATTAGATACATAAATAATGTTTCCGCTCTATTCCCATTAAATATCATTTCGAATTTTTCCACAACCTACTCCCAACTCTGGTTAAAAGTAAAAAAAATTAATTCCATTTGAGTTGGTACAAGAGAGGGGGGACCATTGGTTTAGATTAAATTGTCATCCCTATTTAAGCCAATCGTTACTTCAGATGACAACGATAAGCTTGTAGCTCCTTTTACTCGTGAGGAATTCAAACAAGTCATTCATCAAATGCATTCAGATAAGTTTCCAGGTTCGGACAAGCTTAATCCAGCTTTCTATCAACAGTTTTGGCCGATTATAGGTATAAACATTTTTACGGCTTGTTCCAATTGGTTGGATGCTTATGATTTTCCTGATGACTTAATACATGCAGTTATTCGGAACTTCCTTCCATTGTCAGTCGAAACAAATAGGTTGTTTTCATTTTTTTGGGGATAAAATGTGGAAGAAACTATTTGGATGGCACAACACGATCTTATCTCAAGCCGGTAGAGAGGTGCATATTAAATAAGTTGCCCAAAAGCCATGCCTTCCTACTGTATAAACACTCTTTATCATTTTATCAAAACCGATATCAAAACATTCATACCATTATATAAAATACCATAACATATTTTCGAATAAAAAATATATAAAATAAGAATATATACCCTGTACATGAGTATTTAAAATTTTTTTTATTTACATCACTAATACCTTAATAACAAAATACATAAGAAAATGTCAACCCGTTCAGAATGGCTACCATTACTACTTGACTCCATATTATGGGGTTTACTATTAGTGACTTTATATATACAAAGTTGGTTGCTTTATCTTCACTTAAAATTTACACGAGATAAAAACAAACTTCTGCACTGAGTTATATAACTCAGTAGTATAGTAATTTATAATAATAGTCATTTATAAAAAATATAAAATATAAAATCATCAATTAATATAGTAAACTTATAAAAATTTATTGTTATGCCTATGTATTCAATCATCATAGACTAATCACAGGGAAACAAAAGGTACATATCATTTCATGATTCTAGAAAATCTATCAGATTAGAGAAAATAGTATGAATAAATTATATCACATGGTCCCTATAAACTCATAAGACCGAATATGTGTATTATATGACCATGGAAAATCTACCGGACCGTAAAGTATAATATATAGCTATAGTACCGGACCAATAACCTTATTGACATGCTAATAACTCTCTAAATTGTTGTCTATACTAATGTATGAGCTAAAATATCAAATTCTCATCAAATACAGATTTCCATAATATTTCCTACTATTTTATCATTCAAGAAAATAAGGCACAAAAATATATTTTTGTATTAATATTTGCCATAAATAATTACTTTTCAATTTAATATTCATCATATAAATCTATCAATTTAAATCAAAACTCTATTAAAATTATATTTTAAGCATTTAATGGCTAAAATTATAAATTACTATATAGATCTCAACTATTACATGTCAGTGTCTGTTGGCTCATTTCCTCAGTCTGCCCTCGGTGCTAGTCTCATAGATGCGTCTGAACAACAAATAATTTTTAATTAACTACAAAATTATCTTTAACATATATTCTATTGAATATAAAACTCTTCAATTACTTCCTACTCTCTTATATATTATAATTTCATATCGATATTATTTTTCTCATTACTCGCATTTGACACGTAATCCGAGACTTCGATCACTCCACATGTTTTCCAGCGCGACAAAATATTTTCCAATATTATTTTATTTTTCCTTCTCCAAACTATTTTTTTCTTTTACTTTCATTTTTTCTTTTTCTCGAAAATCTATTTTTCCACTCAAAAATTCGTATTAATTCAACAAATGCTTTAAAAATTCTAAATAAATTCTTATAATCACTTTAAACTATTTTCTTGTATTTTTCATTACCCATTTTACCAAAATGATATTCAATAATTTCAAATAATTTTTTCAAAACTTAATTCAAAAATTCTATTAAATATTTCATCAATTCCAAAAATTATATTTCACTTTCAGACACTCCATTTAACTCTATTTTCATCACTTTAAGGCACAAATCATTCAGAACAATTTTTCAAAAATTAGGTCATAATTATGGAAAGTTTCTAAAAATTCCACAAAAAATTCTAAAAATTATTTTCATCAATTTTTCACCATACACATCTTCCTCAAGTCTCATTCTACTCATTTCCCATTTTTATTTAATTTTTTCAATTTTTTTACGAAACCCTAACTCTTCCTTTTCATAAATTCAACCTCAAACACACCACTAAACAAAAATTTATTCAAAATAATCATTCAAATCCACTTAAATCTATGGAAATTTGAAAGAAAAGCGAAGAAAATCTCACATCTAATTTTCTTGGAATTTTTAGCCAATATATAATTTTTTTCCAAAAATATTTTCTTCACTCCTGCTTAATTTTTTTTACCTTCTTATGCTTGGATGATAGTAATTTGTGAGAGAAACTTGAAAGAAATCAAGACAAATGGTTGGTGATCACGCAAAGGAAGAAGAAGAAGAAGAGTTATTGAGTTTTTATCCATTTTTTACTTATATACTTGATTAATACTTAATTAAACTTAATTATAGCTCCAATTTGTCAATTAAAATTAATCAAGAAAATATTTTGGATTTTATCCAAATTAATTTAAAAGAACTTTAACGTTAGACTTTTTCCACCAAACTTTTCAATTTTTCAATCTAGTACTTGAATAAATTTATTTTCTTAAATTCCATATCCTAAAAACCTTATTTCCTCAAATTGAATATACCAATATTCTCAGCAAAATTTTCTCTTCAAAATGGCCTTGCTGATTTTGCAAACGACCACGGATGCAAAAATTACATTTTTGCAATTTAGTCATTTTTCTAAATCATGTCTGTAAAAATTCATCTAAAGTCTGATTTCTAAATTATCAGATTTAAAAATCTTAGAATTAAATTGTGATCACATTGGAATCATTGTGATAGTAAATACATATCTATAACTTTCAATCGAAAAATTGGATTATAAATCTACACTAGGAACGCTATTTCCACAAATCGAAGCCCTTAACCTTAAAATATCTCCATATAACTTTACCTTGGCCTTAAAACATTATTCTCTACATTTTGGTATGCTTAACTTGAATTCTTACTTCTAGGCGAAAGCCCTATATTTTTAGCCTAATCTCTTGCCTTGATTTATGTGCATGACACGAAATTGTAACATTTCATCAAATCAACTCAATATTCATATTAAACATCATATTATCATATTAAATTAGATTTCTCACACTCATAGGTCTGTATTTGGGCTATGGTTGATACGCCTCTATACTGCAATATAAATGACAGCACTACGCGCATACGGTAAGGTCTAGATTGCAGATGTGATAGTATGAGTACTTTTCTTCTCCCTATCTCCCTTTGTGAGAAATTACAACATATGATGAACTCCATTTGGTGGGGAATCAAAAAAATGGGAAGAGAAGAATTTTGTAGGCTTCATGAGATTCTTTATGTCAACGTAAAGAAACAATGGTCTTGGTTTTCACTACCTGTACTTCTTCAAATTCGCCCTTCTTACAAAGCATTGCTGAAATTTCATTAATAAACCTAATGCTCTAGCTTCACTTGTCATTAAAGCTAAATACTTCCCATAAGGGGACTTTTTAACGGCTATAACCCAAGCCAAATATGGAAGAGTATCTAAAATGCAAAGTATGTGCTTAGCAAAGGTTATAAATGGAGGATAGGTAGAGGAACCAATATTAATATTTGGTATAACTCATGGTTAATTGATGGTAGCGGCTTTAAGCTAAGTTCTATTGTGAATGCAAGTATAGAAAGGCTTTGTGTTATAGATTTGTAGTTTTTAGGGATGTATAGATAGATTGTTAAGATTATTGATGTGCCTAGTACTATTTTTGAGGCATTTGATGTTGAAAGAATTTAAAATTACCAAATAGAAATGAGAATATGGATGATAAACTCATTTGGCACTTTAAGAAGAAATGTGTGTATATTGATAGGTATAGGTATCGAATAGCAGCAAAACATGAGCTTAGTTTTGATCCTATTTATAGTTGGACAAAGATTTGGAAATTAAAGGTTCCACCAAAAGCATTAATGCTTATATGGAAGGTATACTAGTGAAAAGCTTCACTTAAAGAGTATTTCTAATGATAATCAGTGCATTCTATGTGACTATATGGGAAAGCATTAGCTACATGTCTTCGTGGACTGTCATTTTGCTTCTCAGTCTTGGAATGCAGGGCAGATGGCTGTTGTGAATGCTCATCTTGATGATTTTGTGGATTGGGGTAAGTAGTATGCTTAGAATTAGAGATAAAGCATTTCAAGAGAAGATGTGTATGATCATTTTCACACTACCATTTTCTCTTGTATGTAGTTCCTTCATCAGCATCATAGTGGTAATGATAAAGGAATCTTAGTTGTGGATAGTGGGGTTGATCAAAGTGCAACACAGTGGCTTTGTCCACCTCATAATTGATTAAAGCTTAATATCGATGCAACAGTGAATTCTTCCACAAATATGATTGGGTCGGTATGGTGCTGAGATATTCTAGTGGATATTTCCTTTGATACAGGCTGGATAATGTCCCTGACTGTTGGAACTCATATATGGCTGAGGCTTTATTTCTGAGAGAGGCACTGTGTTGAGTCTAAGAGTTGCATATCCAGAGAGTTGTAATTAAAACAGATTCTAAGAGCCTGTTGATGGGTTTAATAATCATGATATAGATATGTTCGAAGTAGGTAGTATCCTTCAATTGTGCATTGAGCTTAACTGGAGCTAGCCTTGTGTCCATGTGTGCTTTGCTAGGTGACATGCTAATATGGTAGCTCACTCACTTACTAAAGTTGCTTATATGTATACTAGTCCTAATATCTGGATAGAGATCCCTTATTTTATTACACATCTCCTTTATTAATGATGTAAGACATTCTTGATGTTAGTGAAATATGTTTATATTAAAAAAAAAAAGCTTATATTATATTTTTTTATAATTCACTATACTAGCTTTATATATTTTTATATTTTGTTTTATATTTTTATTTTATACAAGCAATCATTTGTTGGAGAGTTGTTCTAAAGGCAATTATCTTTAATACTTATTGTATAATTTTTATTTCATATGAATAAAAGGCCTTTCCATTTATTAATATTTATTTATATTATGAATTGATTGGATCTTAAATTAATTAATGAAATCCATAATATAAACATAATATGAAGAAAATCATGATGAGATCATGATATTGAGATTCCTTTTATGTATAATTATGTTTGTATCTAAACTAATCTCTAGTCATAGGATTAACAAAATTGGACATTGTTAATCCGGATAGAGTAACACATGTTATACACCTTGATTGGATCAAACAGTAAATCTTATAATCTGTAGATATGCGTCGCCTAGAGTTAACATGTGGATGCTTGCTAGAGTAGTCAAGTACATTAGATGACTTGCTATGAGACCATCATATGGATTATTTATTCAAATATCAATGATAGTCTCATCATAGCAATGATACAAGTATCCTTAGACTTGAGGTACTTAAAGATATTTTTAGATACTGATTATGTGCTTTGACTCTATTCCTTATTGCCTCATAGAGATCGCTCATAGGGTGGTGATTGAATACATCTTGAGGTATTCAAAGGTAATTGGGTAGTCAACAGAGGATTCACCACTTATGATAGAAGGAGTGTATACCCACGGCCTATTATCAGAATCATTACTTTGGAATCTCTAGCCATAATAGAAATGTCATGAAGATGATCTTTGACATGTCTATTTGAGTAATAAGTCTTAGCGATAGGATCTAACATCACTTGGCCTACGTGCGACATAGTTAATCTAGCGAGAGTTGACACATAGTTCATGCTTTAAATCGAGTGAGAGTAGTAAAAAATGGTAAAAGAACAAATTGCACGGACAGTTATCTATGAAAAAGTTCATAGTTAAACAACTAATTTTTAGCTAATTGGGGGTCATGATGTGTTGATAGATACCGCTCATAATCTGCTTGAAATTAAGTGTTAATTCGAGTGGCCAACATAACTAGAAACTAAATAAGTCACACGCATTGAAGACGTGAAAAAAGAAATAAAATAGATTTTTGGATCTGATCTAAAACAACGAGAGAAAACCATATCCAGACATATTCCCAACCGGGAATGTAGTTCCCGGGCGGGACAAAGGTGTCGATCGGAAAAATGAGTCTCCTGTTCAGAAAAAGCTACTGGATTGAAACAACATAAAGTTCAGACCGAAAAAGTAGTTTCCCGACTAGGACTCTCTCGATATGGACAGTTTTTTGATTGGAATATATGACAGATTAGAAATTTTAATCTTTTTATGATTCTATAATCAAAGGTTACGAATCCTAGTTCATTGTGAACTATAAATAGTCTTTTTTTAGGCTATTTCTATAGCAGCAACACAGAGAATTAAAGTGTTAATTCCTCTCCTATTCTCTCAAGAATTAATTCTATTGTTAACACATTAGATTAATCTAAGTCATTCTCTTAAAGGTTTCTCTCTTCTCCTTTCGCGTGGATACCATCAGACGTGATTGTAGAAGATTACTGTGGTTTGCTATATTCGGTAAGTAGAGAATCAAAGGAAGAATACTCAGTTTTAAAAGGTAATAATCTTCTATTATTAGATAATTTTAATTGTTCATGATTATATAGGTTGATCTTCTTTTTGGAGTTTGTAAAATTTTAGTTTTACTCTGCGTAACATGTATAAGATGTATGTGCAAACTCCAACATCATTCCCCCTTATAGGAGTTATATCAGACATAAGATATATGTGGCCCCTTGCAATTGTCTAAATTCATCATTTGCCCCTTAAAAAATTTTTTTTGGTCTAGTTCACCATCTGTAATTGATTTTTGGTCCATATTGTTCATTGTAAAGTTTGTTAAAATGTGCATGCAACCACCCAAAAGCTGACGTGGCAAGAAAATTTGTTTGACTTGGTAAGAAAATTTGTTTGACTTGGTCAATAATGTCATATCAATCGTAGGGGCCACATGCACGTTTTTACAAACTTTGCAAATGACAATATAGACCAAAAATTAATTACGGGTAACAAAGTAGACAAAAAAATAGGGAGCAAAATGACAAATTTAGACAATTGCAGGGGCCACATATCCCTTGTGCCAAGATAAATAAATTCACATATATATGCATAGCTCTATTACGACATGTTACATACAGTCATCCTTATTACAAGGAGAAAAATCATTAGAGTAACTAAGCATAAGACATAAAATATTTCTATATTTAGTTCTTTTCGTCATTTAGTTTTTTGCCTAAAACATATCCAACCCTCTTCAATTGTTTAAATTTATCATTTTGTCTTCTATTTTTTGCTCTATTTTACCATATACAATTAATTTTTTATCCATATTACCCATATAAAGTTTGTAAAAATATACATGTGGCTCCTTAGTATTGACATGATAAGAGAAAATTCTTAACTTAATTAATGGTATCGTGTCAACATCAGTGGACCTATGCACACTTTTTTCAAATTTGATAAGGGTCATATGGATAAAAAATTAATTGCAGGCGGTAAAATAGACCTAAAAAGTATGGAGTGAAATAATAAATTTAGACAATTGCATGAAATCGAATATGCTTAGTTTTCAAAAATATTTTTGTCCAATTTACTTTATAAGTTCAGTTTTTTGTTTATATTATCTTATTTCATTTTAAAAATGTGTAACTTTTCACTTCCAATGCTCATATAATAATAATATTTAGTATGACAGTAATGGATGAGGATGAGAAGTTCCATCTTTCTATATAAGAGATGAGGGGATAAATATATAAATGGTACTAAAATTTGTCATTTTGTTTCAAATTAGTACCAAAAATTTTAATTGTTACAGTTTAGTACTAAAATTTTAGAAATATTGCAATATGGTACCCAAGTCAAAATTTCAGTCAAATAAGATTATGTAACGCCTTGGCATGCCAGAGCAGCTAGTTAATATGACACATTATCTTTTTTTACTAAAATTTTAACTTAGATATCAAATTGCAATATTTTTAAAAATTTTAATATCAATATGTAATAATTAAAATTTGTAATATAAATTGATAAATTTTGGTACCATTTAAGTTTATCTCATTATGGATTTGTTCATATGACTTTAACTCGAATAATAACTATATGATATGACAGGTCAAAAAAAAATGAACTTCTAAAATTTTTAGAAATATTGCAATATAGTATCCAAATCAAACAAATAAGATTATGTGTTAGCCTTGGATGTCAGAGCAGCTAGTTAATATGACACATTATTTTTTTTTACTAAAATTTTAATTTAGATATCAAATTGCAATATTTTTAAAAATTTTAATACCAATATGTAACAATTAAAAATTGTAATATAAATTGATAAATTTTGGTATCATTTAAGTTTATCTCATTATGGATTTGTTCATATGACTTTAACTCGGATAATAATTATCTTATATGACGGGTCAAAAAAAACGAACTTATAAAATTTTTAAAAATATTGCAATATAATATTAAAGTCAAAATTTCAATCAAATAAAATTATGTATCAATCTTTGCATGCCAGAGCAACTAGTTAATGTGACACATTATCTTTTTTTTACTAAAATTTTAATTTAAATATCAAATTACAAGATTTTTAAAAATTTTAATACCAATATATAATAATTAAAAATTATAATATAAATTAAAAATAAATTGATAAATTTTGCTACCATTTAAATTTATCTCATTATGAATTTGTTTTTATGACGTTGAGCAGAATAATAACTATATGATATGACAGATTAAAAAAAAAAACTTCTACTTACCAGTACATGGGACAAAAACAAACAAAAATGAATTTTTAACTGAGAAAGACTTGTTCTTTAATATTTTTATAATTTATTTTAATTAGTATAAAATATTTATATTTTTAATAAAAATTAAATAAATAAATAAAATATAAATATTTTATATTAATTATGATAAATTGAAATAAAACAAATAGCATTTCTCTTTTTTTCAAATATTACGGTTTTCAGTCATTCAACATTCGCATTGGTCCATATCGCGCTCGGAACAATAGTAGGTAACGGTAATGGCCGGTGCCTCACAACTACCATTCTCTTGCAACAGAGTAGACTGACTGGTGGTGATATTGACTTCCTCTCCATGGCCTCTTCTGCACCGAGGCGCCAAGGTATATACACTAACTTATCATTTCTTCCGTCTTGGATCAGTTCTAGGGATTTCAATTTTTTTAGATTCTCCTTCATTTCATCCAATCATCTCTTTTATCCAACTTTTTTTTTTCTCTACTCTTTTTAGAATGGCACAAGCAGGGGAGAGTTTAGTTTCTTCTTCTTCAATTAATCGACACTCTACTTCTTCGGAGTCTCCTTCTTCTTCTTCTTCATTAAATAGAGCGTCGTCTGCTGCTCCGTCATCGTCTTCTTCTCCTGTTCGTGAAGAAGAGGAGAGTCATGGTGCTAATCAGCACCAATTTGGAGAGTCAGAGACGGATCAGCAACACATTGGTTTTTTTCACGGGAATATGTTTTTCTTTGATGATGCTTCGGCTATCAGAGATGACACCTGGTCTTGTGTCATTGTTGTTCTTACCTTTTGGTTTTTCGGTTGGTATTTTATGATTATTTTCCTAATCTTTATTTTACTTAAAATTAGTAAACTCTTGGTAGTGCATTTTAAGATTGGGTAATTGATCAAATTTTTACCTCTTAGATTTGAATTTGCTTGTTAGGTTTAAAATATCATCATGATTTTTTTTTTTTTTTTAATTTTCTTTTGCAGTATCAATGACTCTAATTTTGGGAGTTTATGGTGCTGTGAGTGTAACGTTAGGGCCCAATTCTTCTGTTCTCCTTCAACCCAATTCCTTATTTGTGCAGTCTATGAAGGTAAATTTGCCTTGTCACTTGTAGTCATTTCGTTGTTTTTTTTTATTTTATAATTTTCAGTAATTTGGATAGGCTCTCTCTAGGTGGAAGAGTTGGATAGCAATCCCGGGCTTGTGCTATATGGATTTTATAGAACTCCGTCACTTAATGTTGTAAAGTCCTGGTCTAAATTTCTTAATGCCTCTGTTCCGGCTGATTCTCACAAGGCAAGTTCAACTCAATGTTATCTACCATACGTCAATGCAATTCTACTTTAGATGTGTTCTTGGGTATTCTTAATGATATGCTATAGATTACATTTTGTCTTTTTATTCTTAGGAGTGGATATATTTCCTGAATGACGGGTCGGAAATAAATATTTCGTACAGTGTGAGATCCCCGAGCTCCTCTCTATTTCTTGTAATTGCCCAAGGTACTTATAAAGCTTTTCTTGTAGTTTTTTTTTTTCTTATTGAAATCGTATTTCTACGTTTAACTTCTTTCCTTTTTTCTCTTATCCTCAAAGTAGACGTGTATGCAAACTTTTAAATGCATGCAGGAGTATCAGGACCATAAAAATTGATTGCCTTGCTTTCTTTTTATTTTTTTTTCTTTTTCCATACATAATGTTTGGATTTGGACATAGTATGTACTGTTTGATTAATACTCATGAAATCATCTCATCCCTGGAAATTGAATGCCTTGCAGCCTTTTTTTTATGCTGGTTGTGTCTTGGATATATGTTAATTTCAATGAGGCATCTAAAAGTAACAGTAGCCAGCCCTAATGAATGGCATTAATAAGTGAAGGCTATAAATTTTCATGAGATCTTGAAGCATTTAGAAATTCATTTCTTGTAATGACTTTGTTGCTTTTGTTGGAAAATCGGCTCTCATGATTAACACATGTATTTTAGATAATGCAGCATAGAAGTGAAGCTAATAATAGAAAGCAGCCTTCTAATTTTCTGTTGATGCGCCTTTGATAACTTAAATGGATTCTTATAATGCTCATAGCTCCTTAATCATTGCCCAATGCCCACACCTGAGAAAATATAACTGATCTATTCGTATGTTTGGCGCACATATGATTCATGAATATTGATGTTGAATTTTAGAGAAAATAGGTTTTGTTTTAATGATATTAAGAATGTAGCTTGTCTAAATTTATTGACTATAAGACAGAAATCATAAATATCGGAATGGCGAGCAGGTTCTCCATATCGGAGTTTGACTTGCCAGATAGCACAGCATTTTGCTTAATCTGTAGCTAAACTGTATATGTTTTCACTCAATTAGTTAGTTACTGAAAACTCATGCAAAAGCTGCTTAGCTTTATCTGCAGATAAGTAATATCTGCTTGGGCCTTCATTTTTGTCAATTAAATGGCTTTTTATTTTATTTTATTCATTTAGCTCTATTTGTGGTCTGGTTGTCAATAAATCACAACAATCAAGTTTCATATTTCCATGTTCCTTTTGATATTTCATCAATGCCATTCCACGTAACTGTATGCATAGCATTTTATATTATATGTGCAATTCTAGCACAACTGTGAAAAAACTTGTCACACCTGTCCCTTTTTTCTAAATTCAATGGTCATGTTATGAAATTTACTAGCCATAATTCTTTTGCTTGAATCAGCTATTTGTCCTTTCGAATTTATTTGCATAATTTTCTGAAGTTTATAATTGCAGGGAGTGAAGGCCTTTCCCAATGGCTTGAGGACCCAACTTATCCAAACATCACATTATCATGGAATGTCATTCATGGTGGGATAGAAGTTGACAAGAATGCATTTTTCATTTATATTATTATTTTTTAACTGTGTCGGTAATTGCTTCTGTACAGGAAGTGGTTCAACCCAGCTGAAGATACTGAAATCTTCAAGTTACTATGTTGCAGTAGGTAACTTGAACACAGAGGAAGTAGAGGTAATCATGCATAAGATTGACCTTACTTTTAAAGTTATTATGTTCATTATATTCAAGGAATGTGCACAGACATTGAACATAATTAGTTACTGTTATCTTATTACTTTATATTACATAAGAAATATTTTATTGGTTTCCCCATTTTATATTTTGGTATTGAGGAAGGATCTTAAGAGAAAAAAAAAAATTCAAAAGACAACAATCTTAGGTGAAGGTAACTTAAATGTTTCGTCATTGTGATATCTGCTGTTTTGCAAAAATCTACTAATTTGAGAACCCTATGCCTTCCCATATTCAATTGTGCAAATTTATCATTTGATGAAGAATCAAGGAATAAGTGAATCTAAGTGCCATGTGAATCTAAGTTGAATTTAGCTTCAACAATTGATCTTGTCTCCACATTCTGTTTCTTGCTTTCCATGTGACACGATTGTCTCCAAGAAAAGCACAACAACCTGTAGTGGATTTTTTGCCAGTTGATAAACCTGCATAATTTGCATGAACATAGGCTTTAAGCTTGAGCTCACTATTTTGTTGAAACAAAATTTCATTTCCAAGTCTAAACTTCAAATAGTGGAGAATTATCTGAACAGCCCCTATAAGTTATTTACCTGGATCATGCATATACTGGCTGAGTACACTCACTACATGTGCAATATCAGGTCTTGTATGAGGCAAGTAGATTTGTCTTCCCACTAGCCTTTGATATCTACCTTTTTCAACTATGTCTCCCTTTTAATTGATGATCCAGTTTAATAAGTGTATCAGCTAATTTGCTTCCAAGACAGCCGGTTAGGACATAGTCATTTGAGAAAGAAAAGTGATAAGAACTGGAAAATCACAGTCAAGGAAACTAAGAAAAACTAAAGAAAATTCTGGATTGAAAATGAAATTAGAACTACAAGCTTTCGAGAGGCTTCTTCTCTCCACAACCCTACAGACCTTTTTAACAAAATACTTAAGATCCTCCATACATAAAACATCCTGCCTATTATATACTAACACAAAAGAACAACTTTTCCTATATTCTCTGCTATACCCTCTAACCAACTCAGATTATTCTAGATACAGCCCTCACACACTTAACCAACAGTGGTCCACACTAGAACAACCCTCACAAGGCCAAAACAACAATGATTCGGCAGCAAACCCATAACACAGATAACCCATAACCACTTATCAGCCCATTCCTTGCTTTCCAGCTCTTCAACAAGTACAAGTATAATATATTGGAGCTTATCAATACTTCCCCTCCAAACATTCGCCTTGTCCTCAAGGTGAAAAACATGAAACTGAGAAATTAAAGATTTTTGAAAGAGGTCTGGTTCACTAGGACCTCCTAGGTAGCTTGCCTTGATTAATTCTTTCCAATTCCCAGTGGTAGCTTTAATCAGGGGTATATCTTCTCCCTCTAGCCCATTCCACCTAGAAGACACAACATGTGATGAGGGTCCACCTTGGCTGCTATCTTCCACCATCAGTTCCCATGTTACCCAAGCAATTGTCATATTCGGGTTATCAACTAGACCATCCTCTCTACCAATGTCACCAACAACTCTTGTTTTATTCCAAAGGTAGTCATGAGTATGGCTTGTGGTATTGAAATGATCCTCTAAGCCATGTTTAACCAAATCAATTATTTTCCAAATCCAAACCTTCACTACAAATATGTTACATTGAGAAATTTTGGCAGGAACATCAAACTGTGGGCACATTACCCGAGGAGCACCAATACTTTAAAGAATGACCATTTTAGCCTCCCACTCGGCAGTCCTCTTTTCCCTTTCTCCACAAAAATCTTTATAGAACCCATATTCATTTTCCACCTTAATAACATTGAAAACTGAACCGAAATCTTTGAGGGAGGTAATATCTTCGAACTTCTCACAACCTAACACTGCCCACCAGCCTTCCATCAGTTCAGCAAAGAGATATTCAACAGACCACAAATTGACGGCTGTGGGACAATAAGTGGAGCCACGCAAGTCTACAGGAACTTTATACCCTAAATTAACACTGAGAATTACATCATTGCTTGTAACAATTGTAGCCAAGGTATAACACTGCAAGTTTCGATGCCAAGAACAACCCACTCATCTTTAATTCTCATAACTTCCATTTGGGATTTTGGTGAATTAGAGTTGGTCGAAGGTGAAAAATGAGTAGAGAGATAATAAAGTAAGAGGTGACCTGTTTTTATTGGAGTCGAAATCGTGAATACGACGGATATCTTTAGGAAAAAGAATTTTCTTAGAAGGAAATTGAAAATAATGAGGAGGATAAATGATAAGGACCTTTTTGAGCAGAGGGACAGGGGCCTTTTGGAATTGAGGGACAGGGGCTGGTATTATAGCTTAAGAATTGGTAGAACCAATTTGAATGGAAGCTTGAATGGGGCGGTAAGTAGGAGGAGAAGACATATCAGGCCATGAGGTTTGCGGAGGCGGGAAGAATGAAAGTATCGCTGTCGTTGAGGAATTTCGTGAAATTAGAGATCCCTGTGTTGAAGAAAAAACAGATTGATAGCACAGTGGCTTGATGGGCTCAATTAGGGGTGTTAAAATGGGTCTGACACGTGAACCCGATATTCAAAACATGTAAAATTAGTGGATTAATATTGAACTTATATGAGTTCGTGTCATAAACAGTTCGACCTGTTTATGACACGACTCAAATCGTGTTGTGTCACGGGTTGACATATAAACCGTTGCAACCCGTATAACACGCGTAAATTTACTGAAATATCAAGGTTAATAATGTCATTTTACAAAAAATAATATTTAAATATAATTTTCGTGTCATATTAAATGATCCAAAAAGATATAATCGTATCTAATCGTGTTGTGTATTGACCCAAAAAGCATAATCGTATCATGTCAAATCGTGTCAAATGACCCAAAAAGCATAATCATGTTGTATCGTGTCGTGTGGCCCAAAAAAGCATAATCGTGTTGTGTTCGTGTCGGATTTTATGACCCAACTATGACACAAAAGTTAAACGTGTTACACGTGTCGTGTTCATGTGACCCATTTAATTTTTGTAAAAAAACAAGAATTGAGAGAAATCGATAATTTCATTGATAGTAGAAAACCTTATATATACAACTCTATGAATATAAAATAGGAAACAAACATATAAAGAATAGAAAACAATACTAACTAGGAAATAAATCTCTACCTATCCCTAATTACTTAAATTATACTAATTAAGAATATTATTCAAATATCTTCCAATATCTCACAACACTCCCCCTCAAGTTGAAGCATAAATATCAATCATGTTCAACTTGTTACAGATGTAAAAAACAAAGAGCTCCAAAACCTGTATCACAAAAGGCCTCATACCACACTAGTGTAGACCCAATCAGGTAGAAAATATCATACGAACCGACAAAACCTGTAATACAAAAGGCCTCAAACTACACCAATGTAGACCCAACTAGGTAGGAGAAGATGTCGTACAATCCGAGGAGAGTCAAGCGAGATATATCGACAATAAATGTCACTCGACAAGGGTGACCCAAGAAATTACACAGTCTGCTTTTCAAGGGCAAAAGAACAAAATGAATCACTCATGATGACCCAACTATGATAAAGAAATGCTCACTTAAGCATAACTCTTGGATCGATTTCCAAATAGGGTTCCATTGGAACCCATGGCTCTGATACCATGTAAAGAAACGAGAATGGAGAGAAATCGATTATTTCATTGATAGTAGAAAATCTTATATATACAACTCTATGAATATAAAATAGGAAACAAATATATAAAGAATAGGAAACAATACTAACTAGGAAATAAATCTCTACCTATCCCTA
>CATIWF010118974.1:0-10183 GCA_949630135.1 Balakata baccata
AATTTTGCGTTTGTGGGCATGCCCGAGGGCCGGTTTTGACTTTGAATTGGGGTCTACATGTATCGGTTAAAATTGAATTGAAATTTATCAAAATTAGAACCATGGCTAAATTTAAATTTGAACTTGAATATTAGAAAGATAATTTGGTTCAGATTTGTTGAACTTGAATCCCTGGTTCAAATTCAAAATTTGAACCAGCAGTTAATTTACTCTTTGATATTTTAACTTTACATTTAACCTTTTTTTTAATTAATTTTTCACATAATTTTAAATTTCTAATAATATTTAATATTAATTTCCCATGACATTTGTACGAGTTTTCTTAAATTTTAATTTCTCATACTTATATAGTTTCTACAGGAACATTTCAAATATCTAATTAGAAGTGAAAAATTTAAGTCATTTATTCATCTTTCAATGGGCAGACGTGTATTTTTGCATGTTCTCCTTATTAAATCATGAAGGGTGAATGAGCTATTTTAAGCGTCAAAGGATTGTTATTTGTCAATTCTCTTCATTTACTTTTAAATAATTTTGTATTATTCTTTTTGAACTCTACATTTGGTTTAAATAAATTTATAAAATTAAAATTTATTTACAATTTTTTAAAATTTTGTTTAAAAGATATATTTGTTAGTTTCTTACATCTGCAATGTTCATTCCATTTTCCTTGTTAAAGAAATTCATCCAAGAAAATTTTAATATATTAATTTTTATATTAAATTTAAAAGAAAATAGTTAGGAGGTGTTTGATGTTATTAGTGGGTGTCAAAAAAGCTATAGTAGAATTTAATTGACTAATTTTATAATTTTCTATAAACTGTTTTTTTCAGATATGATTTTGATAAAAATATATATTTATTTATTTATCTCCTTTTAAAACTCCAAAAATAAAAATAAAAATAAAAATGTTTGAATCACAATGTCAAACATTGACTGTGTAAAGTTTCTTTACACAAAATGTAGGGTAAACATAAGTGATATTCAAAATTCAAATATTTGCTAATAAGGCGTGTTTCACAATACAAGGTTAGAGTTTAAAGAACTAAAAATTATAACATAAAAAAAATAAAAATTATATATGTTGTGAATATGAAAGTTCATATACCACGAAAAGAAAACTGCAATTAAAACTGAACAAATTATTATGTTAGGTTGCAATATCAAAAAGGGATCGGGAGATGACTTGAATTGGCAGCTTAGTTCTGCTAAGAAAAAAAATCGCAGCTGAATTCGAAAATCGCAGCTTAATAATAATAATAATAATAAATTTCAATTCACGTTGATTTATTTATGAGTAATGCTATTTTAACTAAGAATAAAATGTATGAATTAGTGTAATTAACTAATTTAAAAAATATTTAATTTACTATCAATCATTACTTCCAAACGATAATCACAATTTTTTTAAAATTTTTGTAATTTATATTTTGTTTAAAATATTGTATTTGATTTACTTATTTATTTATTTATTTATTATTTGATTAATTTGTCTTACAGAGGACTGAGGCTATGAGGCAGCTTTGCGAGTTGGGATGAAGAGTCCCTCTCTACACTCGATTGGCCGGCGGCAGGTTCCCTTCCCTTCGCTTTTGCGCCAAATGTGGTCGTATATGAAATTAACTCAATTATCCATTATTAATTTTTTTTTTTTCTAAATAACTGTTATCTGATTGTAAACGGTACATAATTCTTTTTTTTTTTTAAGCTTAAAAGCTCTCAGTCCATAAAAAAGGTAATTTTAGAATATCCCAATGTTTCACTTTATTTTAGACTTCTAATAAGTTTTTCTTTTTAATTATATCCATCATGTTTCTTTTTTTTTTTAATTATAACCTTCCAACCATTTTTCCATTAATTATGAACGAAATATTGGAGAAATTCTTAGGTAGAATATATCTGTCATGTAATTCATATACTAATCAAATTATTAAATGACATGTATGTATATAACATTTATTTTAACCAATAAAAATAAAATAATTAAATACATATCAATGAATGATTAACTTAATTTATAGATGACATGACATACATAATCTATCTAAGAATTTCTCCAAAATATTAATATTTATTGTACATTCATTGTGGGCTCCACTAATGTCAAATGTTTTAAGATTTTGAGATTAATTTCATCTATTGTGAATGAACTTTGTTCTTATTATAGTAAAATTAAAAAACTTTTTTCATTCAAAAAAATTATTTAATTATATTTTTATTTTACTAAAATCATTTCAAATCAGTTTTTATATAGAAAATTTACATGGAGAGCCGCACTTTCGAAGTTTTTTTAAAATTTCATTGTAGTTTTACCGTGTTTTCTTCTTTAATTTTGTTATTTTTAATTTTACTTATTTTTGCCATTTTCCTTTCAAATATTTATATTTTACTATATATTTAACATATTTTTTATTTTATTAAAATAGAAAATGACCATATTTCATCTGGTAAACATTGATTTAAGAATTTCATTAATTGTATAGCCACTAATTGTCTCTATATATGCATTTATTTATTTTTAATAATTATTTAATTAATTTAATTAGCAAAAAAATATGTAAACTTTAATTTAATTTACTTATTTACCAAAACAAATCTTGAACAAATTTTAATTACAAAACAAAATATGTAAACTTGTATTTAATTAACTTAATTAAAGTTATTTAACTTATATAAATCTTTGGTAAACTTTTGGATAAATCTCAGGTAAATATTTAGTAAATTTTGGGTAAACTTCAAGTAATTTTTAGGTAAATTTTGTGTAATTTTAACTTTTATTAATTTTATTGTAAAGATTGGGTAAATCTTGAATATATAATTTGAGAAAATCTTAAGTAAATTTTTGATAAATCTTTTGTTACTTCAATTTTCATTAATTTTTATAATAAATTTTAGGTAATTTTTGGGTAAATTTTGATAAATTTTAAGTAAACCTTATATAATTTAAACTTTTATTAACTTTCTGGTAAATATTGGATATAATTTGAGTAAATATTAAGTAATTTTTTAATAAACCTTTTGTAACATTAATTTTCTTTAATTTTATAGTAAACTTTTGGTAAACGGTAAACGCTTAGTAAATTTTGAGTAATTATTGAATAAAACTTGGTAAATTTTGAGTAAATCTTATTCAATTTTAACTTTAATTAATTTTATAGTAAATATTGGATAAATCTTGATTATACCTTGAGTAAACTTTAAACAAATTTCTAATAAATCTTTTGTAAATTCAAATTTCATTAATTTTGTGGTAAACTTTTGGTAAATCTTGATTTTTAGTATTTTTGTAATAACTTTTGGCGCGTCCATAATTTTGAAAAAAACTTTGATGTGGTAGGTTTTTTGAAAAAAAAAAACTATGATGCAGTCAATATTTAAAAAAAAAAACTTTAAAGTGTAATATTTTTTTTTTTTTTGTAAATGTTCACTATTTTTTTCCATTTTTTTAAAATTCCCTTTCATATATTGGTCACCGGAATTTTGATATGATAGTTGATGTAGTATTAGAAAATTTGATATAACAACTGATGTATTATAAAAAATTTGATATAACGGCTGATATTTCACTTGAAATCTCATTGAAGTGATTTTAGTGAATAAAAATATAGTTAAATAAATTTTTTGGAATAAAAATTTTTTTTGTAACTTTATTACAATAAGAGTAAAAGTCAGTGACTATATATGAAATTAATTCAAAATTTTTTGGTGGCAACCACGGTGAAGCCTTTTTTTATGGAATTTTTCTTAAATTTGTTGGCAAATATTTGAATAATTTTAAAAAATAAAATTTGCTCCATTAACGCCATACAAAAATGCAAATTAACAATTATAAAAAAATTTTATTTTTAAATAAACTGGTTTTTTTATTTTTGATAAAAATTTGAAAATTAATATTATTTATATCATTATTTTGAAAAAGTTCGTTGTAATTTTTTTAATAATTTATGAAAATAAATAATTTGTTTAGTTTAACTCCTTATGTGTTTTTTCTTCTCCAAATAAATAATATAAATAATATTAATTTTATGCTTTTTTTCTTAAAAATAAGAAAGGTTTATAAAAATAAAATTGTTAATGATCTTTTAATTGCAGTTTTTGCAAAATTTGCTATGGTGTTAGTTAAGCAAGATTTATCATGGTATTAACTGTAGTATCAATTGGCTCTTTTGATTTCATGTCAAATTATTTTCAGCTTAGTTCTGAGAGAAGAGGGGCTCCTTCCATCTCCCATCTTCTTTTTGCTAATGGTAGCTTATTTTTCTTCCAAGCCTCTCTTGATGAATGCAGAATTTTGAAATAGGTTTTAGCTAAATATGAGAAGATGTCAAGGTAAGCTATAAATCTTAATAAATCGGGTATTTTTTTAGCTACATTGTGGGTCAGAGTCTACAAAATAGTATCAAAGAGTTTCTTGACGTTGATAGTCCTCTTAACACCTCTTGTTAACTTGGGCCCCCGTCCTTGATAGGAATGAATAAGAGAGTAATTTTCAAATTCCTAAAAGATAGAGTATGGAAACGGTTATCAAATTGGCATAATAAGTTCTTGTCCTAAGCAGGTAAGGAAATTCTCTTGAAATATGTTCTTCAAGCTATTCCAACTTATAACATTAGCACTTTCCTCCTTCCTATCTCTTTTTGTGATGTGATTCAGAAAATCATTAACTCTTTTTGATGGGGTATGAAAAAAATTGGAAAAAGGAGTATTCATTGGTCTTCTTGGGATGATTTGTGCAGAAGAAAGGGTGGGATCGATTTTCATCATCTACATGATTTTAATTTCGCTCTTCTAGTGAAACAGGAGTGGAATATTGCTACAAACCCGAATGCTCTGGTTAGTTGTGTTATCAAAGCTAAATACTTCCTAGATGGGGATTTTATGTCGGGAAACTCGAGCCTAGTGTGGCAAAGCATTTGGAAAGCAAAATTTGTGCTTGATCATGGCTGTAGATGAAGATTGGGTGATGGTTTTGCTGTCAGAATATGGACTGACCCTTTTTAGACCATTTACTTTGGTGCAAGAAGGTTTGGAGGATCTGTTTGTGAATGATTTGTGGATTCCTGGTCATAATGAATGAGATGTGGAGTTGCTAAGTAGAGATGTGAGCTCGATTTTGAAAATCCCTACTGGAAATCTAGGTACAAAAGACTCTTTAATTTGGCATTATGACAAGAAACAGTTGTACAATATTAAATTTGGTTATAGGGTGGCTTGCTCGGATCTGTTGTAGACAAATGAGGGACAGTGCAATTTTAGTTGGGCTTATGTTTGGAGCTTAAATGTTCCTCCGAATGTGAAGCTCTTTATCTGGAAAGTTGGTAGGAATTTCCTCCCCATTAGAGATCGTCTTTATCTCAAGGAGATTGATGTGAGAAGTACTTGTGCTCTTTGCTGTGAGTTTGGGGAACATAGATCACATATTTTCGTGGATTGTTCTTATGCAATCAATGTTGGAGTGCTGCTAAGGTTCAGTTAAATAATTTCAATATTTAGGTGGAAATGTCCTATTATTGGTTTTTCGAAGCTTAATATTGATGCGGCCATTAATTCTCACACTGCTACTATCGGTCTTGGAATGGTGTTGCATGATGAGACATGTTGAGCAATCTGCTATAAAACAAATTATGTAGCGAGTATCTGGTCCTCAAAAGTTGCAGAGGCTTTTTGCTTAAATGCTGGTTAAAAACAAGAAGCTTAAGTAATGTTATATAATCGAGAGTGATGCTAAAATGGTAATGGGATTGTGTCCAATAGCTGCACTTGGATAATTCCAAACTTGGAGAATTAACTAAAGTCTGCAGATTATTAGTCTCCTCTTGCTTTAATGTTTCTATCTGTTTTGTAAAGAGACAAGCTAATGAAGTTGCCCATAATCTTGCTAAGGTAGCTCATAGTTATGGTGCTAAAACTGCTTGGGAAGGGGCTCCTTTTATTCGTCTCCTAATCCTAAAGGACGTTTTCATCTTTGATTAATATATAAATTTTTATGTAAAAATTTTTTTTTAATTATTCAAATGTTTACTGACGGATTTTTTTTGAAAGTACTGACGGATTATTTAGAAAAAGAAATTTATCATAAAAGCTTAAAATTACTAGTGACCGAAAATTTGTCGCCATAAATCTTAAAAATATTTAGTGACTCTGTCACATTGATTTTGGTGGAGCCCACACTAGCAAGTTACGTCATCATTCCATTTATATTTAACGGAAAATTTGATGAAGAGTTATAATTGAAACAATTGAAAAATAATAGATGAAATTGAAAAAAATGCTAAGAATCTAATTAAAAACTGCTCTAATACTTTCAAAAAAAAAAAAAAACTGCTCCTTAGAATTTTTTTTTTCTTTTTTCAATCCATCTCATTTGTAATAAATCAGTCAAAGAAATTAACTTTTTTTTTTTTTTGTCAACGGAGAAGGTAAAGCCTCGAGGAAACTGAATAGGTGTTATAGTTTATTATGACATATTTTTATATCGTATTCGTTCAATATGTATTAAAATATTTATATTTTATCAATTTATTAATGTATTGTTCAAATATGGTTGAACAAAATAATATGCTATAAGTTGGATAATAGTACTCTTATTTATTTATTTTTTGTGATAGATAGGACTCTTGTTTTAATGCATAATAACTCAGAACTTCAATTTTAATTTGTAATTGAAAATTTTTTTTATCTTTAATTTTATAATACAAAACTTTTTTATCTTTAATTTTATAATACAAAACTATTTAATTCAGCTTTCATTGACTGCGATAATGAAATGATGATGTGATATTTCCAATTTGCTGATATGCCACAGAGGAAAATTTTTTTCACCTAGATTCGAGCTAAGCAAAGTTAAAATGGAAAAAAAAAAAAATATTGAGAGAAAATATTTCATTCCCTAACCCCTTGTTTGGGAGAGGGAAAAATGAGGGATGAAAAATAAAGAGATAAAATATTGAAGAATTTTAATTTTACCTTGTTTGGATAAAAAGCAAAAATATGGAAGGAGAGAAAAATAACTCTTATTTTCCACTCTTAATTTTCTCTCCAAATTGGTAAGAAAATAGATGAGTTTGAGAGGAAAATGTTACTATTAATATAAAATTACCTTTTTACCCTTAACAATTCTAATCCTTCACTTTATTCTATAAAAATAAAGGGTAAAATAGTAAATATATGATATTATTTTCTTTTCTCTTCCTTCTTATTTTACTTCAAACCAAACATGAAGAAGAAAAATAAAATTTATTTTCTTCCCTCTTTCTCATTATTTTACTCTAATTCAAACATGAGAGAGAAAAATAAAAAGATAAAATAAAATTTATTTTCTCTCCTTGTTTTCCCGTCTCTCAAAGGAAAGTTCCCAAACAAAGCCTAAACACCAAAAAGAAAGCAAAACCTTTATTCCCTAAAAGAACTGTAATCGATTTTCCAAGCAAAAACAGAAAATTACATAGCGAGAGAAAATCTTGAAAGAGAGGGCGACCAACAGCCTCTTAAGGTCCATGTTATGCTCTTTAAGCATCGCATAGAAGGTATTCACGGGTTGATTTGGTGCAGATTGAACGTAACTTTCTATTTGTAGATTGAAAATTTATCAACCTAATCTAACCCACGATTTGCAAATTGAAAATTTATCGATTCAATCCAACTTACCAATATTGAAAACCAATCCAATCTAAACAATAATTACATATCAGATTGTATCTGTGTGCGGTTTAATTTTATATACTTTTTACTTTTATTTAAGACTAAATTGCCAAATAAAACATAAACTTTCAGAGCTTTATAAAAAATAATTTATATTTTCAAATTTTTAATTAAATAAATGAATTTTTAATATTTTATTAATTTAATTATTCCAACAAATTTGATAGAAAGAATTGTTGATATATTTAAACTTTTTAGTAAATTAACTGATTAGTCAACATCATTACTATTGAAATATTAATATTATTTTGCATGTAAGTAAACAAAATAACTTTGAAGTATTAATGAGTCACCTACTTAGTCAGAATAAACTATATTCATCAAAAAGTTCAAATAAGCCAATAATTTTTTCTACAAAATTGACTAAAATATCTAAATTCATAAAAGATAAAAATTCGTTCATTTAATTGAAAAAATTAAAAATACAGCTTAATTTTTATACAAAAGTAAAAGTTGAGATTTTTTTAGTAATATGATCTATATTTAATAATAATAAAATCTTACAAACATCCATAATATCCTAAAAACCTTTTGTTCACTACATAAACTATCTAATAGTAAGTCATAGCAAGAATAAGTTTCTATTCAGCCTCCTCCAACTCCAGGCTTCTCTTCCCCCCTTGCTTACCTAGGACAAACTTACTGGGATTAATAACCTCTGGCACCTGGGTTAGCGGATTTGCTTAATGCTATCTGTAGACAGTGCACATCACCACAGTCTAACCTACAACAAAAATAATTAAGTACAAAAAATGCCAATTATTTAAGTTGAATTAAACGTAAAATAAGTAGAAATGACATTTACAAGTGCAATATGTATAAATATACTTTGATTTAAGAAATTTCATTTAGCTCTTTTATCATTCATCACCATCATTAGTGGCATAGCTAGGATTTATAATTTAGGGGGGAATATAATTAGGGGTATGCATTCGGTTAACCGAACCAAATTTTATAAACAATCGAAAATTTTAGAACTTATAAAATATTAACCGAACCGATTAAAATTTATAACTGAAATTATATTATATAATGCAATTATAAATAACAAAATTACACAATATTGTTAAATACTTAAAAAAAATATTAATAAATATTCTTAAAAAAATTACAATTGTTCTTTACGGTTCTTCATGCTTTAATAGTGATGCATGATAATTTCATTATTAATAACATTAAATATATCATTTTAAAATAAATAAAATAAAATAATATTATATTAATTAATAAAATATTAATTCTAATTTAATATTAAAATTTTTATTCTTTATAATTATTCTATATAATATTTAAAAAAATTAAGGGAGTCAATTGCCCCTTCTCCACCATGTGGCTACGCCATTGATCAATAAATATAAACTATCATCTTTTATATTTTTATAAGATAATAATAATAATGTAATAATATATTATGATATATTAGAATTTAGAAAATATTAAAAAAATATAAGAAAAATGTATAATCTCAATTTTAAGTTATGGGTGTACAAAAATTAGTACAAATAAATATAATTTATAATATTGGTATATATATATATATATATATATATATATATATATAATCTACCAAATACAAACCAATTCAATACACTGTATTTATTAATTGACCAAGATATGGGTGATATTCAAAGTTGAGAAATGCTTATGTCTGCAGTCTTTCTTTCGATTAAATAAGATGATTCCAAGGCCTCCTAAGTGAGTAGACCTCACAATTCGTGCCTATCATGTTTTACTTTGTGTTACTTTGTATATAATATGATTATACTAAACATGAATACAATATGATTAATCGTGTTAAAAATTAAAATATGTACATAATACGGCTAAAATCCGAGATAACATAACACACGACACGATTAATTAAGCGTGTTTAAACATGTACATATTATATAACACGAAATAATTAGATATGATTAACTATATGTCTCTGCATATATATATATATACATATATTACACAACATGAGATACTATTGTTCATAAATAGATACAAATATTAAATTAAAGATGGCTTAAGTGGTGCACCCGGTGTACTGTGCACTGGGTGCTTTAAAACCATTGGATTATAAATTTTTAATCTCAACCATTCATTTTCAACGGATGAGATTAAAAGTTTATAATCCAATGGTTTTAAGGCACCCGGTGCACGGTACACCGGGTGCACCTTAGAAATGCTCTAAATTAAAAATACAATAAAATTTATAAAAAAAATCACACACATAATAACAAATTATTATAATACATAATTCCCTAAAAAATTTCAAATTGATTATTGGAGTCTTCATAATATTTAAATAATTGTTTTGCAATATTCAATTCAAAAAAAAAATTAAATTTTTACTATTTAGAATTTAATTATAATGTAGCTTTATTTTATATTTTAAAATTAAAAATGTGGTGAAAAAATATTTAGGGAATTATATATATATATATATATATATATATATATATATATATATATATATATATATATATATATATAT
>CATIWF010119075.1:0-53194 GCA_949630135.1 Balakata baccata
TTATGTTCTTAAACTACCATTGATATGGATACTGAGCAAGCTTATTATTACTTTGTTGAGGATATTTGTATTATAAATTAAAGTTGAGAGATAATATTGTAGATATAATTTTACCTTTTAAGAGGCCATTTACACAGGATGGTTTTTAAAAATCAGGTCATTCCTCCATTTCCAAGGTACTAGCAAGCAAATCCAGAAATAATTTTTCATTCCAACCGCTCTCTAGCTGTTGAAATGAATCCTCAAACTACTTAAAACCCAGCCATCAAAATACAGACTGAAAAAAGCAGCAGCATCAGAGGGCAGAGCCTGTGCTACTCAATAATCCCAAATTAAGCACTTGAGATACGTCCTCCACACCACCAGAATGGACCTGGCAAGGAAAATCATCTGTCAAATTTCTACGTACACATTTTTGATTGATTGACGGCCTTCAATGAACCGGCGAGCAATCCGCCCCTCCAGAAAAAATTCAAAAATCAAAAATTAAATTTTTTTTATTAATCATAAAACTAAATACAAAAATAAATTCAAAATCTTAGAATTTATTGGCTCAAAATCTTTGAGGCAATGCCAAGAAATTTTGTGGAAAAAATACCATGAACGTATATACTGGTGTGGGAGAAGACCTGTGCATTATGTCAATCGGAGTGAATTAGCATAATGGCATATGCTATCAAGACAATCAAATAGCAAATATAAAGACTTCTTTTTAAGTTTTTGCAATAAAAAAACACAAAGAGATTTTAAAATTCATGCATATGGATTTTAAATCTATAGATTATGAATCTATGGATTCTAAAAATTTTATTGTTTGGTTTGACTGTAAAATTTATGAATTGATAATGTAATTTTCCTTATATGTTCGATTCAATGACAACAATTCATGGATTTAACGATTAATTTTCAATTTTACCTTTTATTAAATATTTAGAAGTTATTATTAATTAAGCGTATACAATCGATTCTACCATATGCTTAAAAATAAAATTGATCGCTTTAAGAGTTGAAAAATATTTAAAAAATTTAGAAAATAAAGTTAATAGTACTCCTCTTTGCATATAATAAGTTAAGCTTACATAACTTCTTATTCTTAAAGTAAGGAAGTTATTTTTTATTAATAATTTAATGCATATTATACTACATTATGCAAAATAATAATAATAATAAAGATAAAACAATTGTTTGAAATTAAATGAAAATTAATTTTGGTTTTTTTTAGGGTTACAATGGTAGCATTGAAATATTATTAATTTATTAGAAATAATTTTAGAATAAAAAAATTTGACAGCTAAAACAATTGTTTGAAATTAAATTTGCCTTTTTTAGGATTAGAATGGTAGCTTTGAAATATTATTAACTTATTAGAAATAATTTTAGAATAAAAAAATTTGATAACAATTTCTCATTGATAAAAATTAATAGATTTTATATTTTTTCACTAGAAGGTGGAAAATTAAATTTTTCAAAAATGAATAATTTTTGTGGACGAATGATTTTTCGAAGCTCATAAATTTTAATTTTTTTTAAATAGTCAAATAATGAATTTGACGTAAATCAATAGATTATTCAAATTTCCTTACCTAAAATCACTAATCCAAACATGTCCAAAGATTTCAATTTTTTTCCAATAAGAGAAGAGAATTTATTAAGGCTCGTTTAGATTGAAAAAATTTTAAATCCATTTATTGTGAATTCCATATATTCTAAGAATTTAATCGTCTGCTTTAACTATAAAATCAATAGATTGATGATATAATTACTTTTGTACTTATATTTGATTCAATGACCACAATCAATTGATGTAATAATTAATTTTTAATTTTATTTTTTACTAAATATTGATAATTTATTATTAATTAGCATATATAATGAATTCCACTATGTACTTAAAAATTAAAAAATAAAAGTAGTTATTTTAAGAGTTGAAAAATAAAAAAATAAAATTATTATACGTTATAATGTTTAATTATATTGTTAGAAAATATTTTTTATTAATAATTCAATACATATTAATACTATATTATGCAAAATCATAATGATAATAATAATAATAATAATAATAATAATAATAATAAAACAATTAATTGAAATTAAAAGAAAAATAATTTTTTCTTTTTTATGATTAAAGATAGTTTTTGAATATTATAAATTTATTATGGACAATTTTGAAATAAAAAAATCTAGCAACAATCTTTTATTGATCAAAATTCATGAATTTTGGATTTTTTTACCTATAAAGTAGAAAATTGAATTCTTAAAAAATGAAGGATTTTGGTGGATGAAAAATTTTCCAAAATCCATGAATTTTAATTCTTTTTAAGTAGTCAAATAATAAATTTAGTATAAATCCATAAATTATTCAAAATTACTTATTTAAAACATCTCAATTCAAATATAACCTAAATACTTTTATTAGACATAAAAGCATTCCAAAGATTTTAAAACAATCGGAACAAATAAAAAAATTAAAAAAGAAAAGGGTGCTTGTGGGTTTTAGGAGCTGTTTGATTCAACTGTTGGAGGTAGCTGATAGCTTTTTGAACTTCTAACAGTTGAACAAAAGTGTTTGGTAACAGCAATTGATAACTAATAGACAATAACTAATAACAGATAAACAACTCAATCAACTGTTATTTGAAATAGTTTCAAACTGAAACAACTCAAATTTTTTCCAAATAAAATGACAAAATGAACCTCTTTAAAATAAAATGCATTATTTATGAAAAATTTTATTCATAAAATGTACCACTTCAAAATTAATCTATACAAAATAAAATATATTATATTAAAAATATATTAAATTAATTAATTATGTTTATAAATTATAGATATAGTGAAACTTTTTATTTATAATCAATTATATAATTCTGTTGTCGTTATTATTTTAATATTTAAAATGCATAATTATGTCAAATAAAAATCACTATATTTTATACATAATCGCTATATATAATAATTACTAAATTTTATTTTTTGTTTATTTATACATAATATAAAAATATATTTTTTGAAATAAAATAATTCCTATTAGTAATTTTACATTTCAAGTTCAATTAATTTTACTAAACACAAGTATCAATCAATTATCAACTATCAGCTAATAACTATATCAAAAAAATGTTTAGATAGCTGATTAAAGTGATTTTTCTTCTTAATTATTTTAATAAAATATTTTGCTTATATATATTAAAAAAAAAAGATAATTGTATCTAACTGCTAAAACCAAACGGCATCTTAAATTTCATTAGGTTGTTGTCCAAGACCAAGTCTTTGCAAATTGACAACATATAAAAATCAATCAAAACCATGAGGCTAATAATTCCATCCATCCATGAGCCGATTAATTTTGTAAGACAAAAGAAAAGTCATCAAGAAGCGAAGCTACGATATAAATATTGCCTAAAAGAAATAAAAAAAAAATTTAAATTTTTTTACAAACCATAATAAAATTAAATAAAAAAATTAATAAAAACACAAAATTAAAATTAATTCCTCAATGTTCTTGCCGCTTAGAAAATAATTTTCTATTATTTGAAATGATAAAATTAATATTCCGAAAGCGAAAGCTAATTAATTAAGTTTGTTTTATTTTATTATTATTAAAGAAATATTCAAAATTTACGAGTGAAGGTCACAAGTAGGCAGATATTATAAATAGAATGGTATTCATCTATATATACACATCAACAAATTATCCAACCGTATATATTGCAATCAATTTAATTACTAATTAAGAGAAAAAATAAGTCACAAAACAACCAAAGTTATGATATTAGAAATTGTAAATCAAAAACCAAATTTTATTATAAACCATAAAATAACTACATACAGAATTAAATATAAACATAAAGTAAAAATTACTGAAAAAATTTAAGAGTGAAGGACACAGGAACTACCAAACATTATAAATAGAATGTGGTTCTTGATGTTCGCACATTATCAAATTATTCTCTATTCTCTAAACAGTATCATACTTACTGTGATGGAAATATCAACGAGTAGCACCATTCTTTTCCTTTGCTCCCTTCTCATCATGGCAACCTCTTGCTTTGCTCGGTGCTATAGAACTGAGAGAGATTCTCTTTTGGAGTTTAAGCTTCAACTTACTGATCCATCTAACCGCCTAGCAGACTGGGTTGCCGATGAAGACTGCTGCAATTGGACCGGAGTTGTTTGCCACAACTTAACTGGTCATGTCCTTGAGCTCCATCTCAGTACTCTTTCTTTTCAAGAATATTTTAGCCCATATTTTGGCCTTCGATATGTTCCAAATTACTATCATCAATATTATGGAGAATATGGAGAATACTTGAAGAAGTCTGCATTGGGAGGAAAGGTGAGTTCATCTTTGCTTCAGTTGAAACATTTGAGGTGCTTAGACCTTAGCAATAATGATTTTGGAGGAGTTTCTATGCCCAGCTTCTTTGGCTCCATGGGGAGTTTAAGATATCTTAACCTCTCTGATGCTGGATTTGAAGGATTGATTCCTCCTCAACTTGGAAACCTCTCTAATTTACACTATCTCAATCTTCAAGGATCTATGCAAGTTGGCTATTTAGATTGGGTTTCTAGTCTTTCTTCTTTAGAATTTCTTGATCTGAGTGGGGTGGACCTCAGTAACTCCTTTGATTGGCTCAAGGTAATGAACTCACTCCCTTCTTTGGTTGAATTGCACTTGTCATATTGTGGGCTTCCAGACTTCACCCCTCTTCTCCATCTCAACTTTTCTTCCCTTTCTATCCTTGATCTCTCATATAATGGTTTTGAAGGTCCAATTCCAAATGTTCTTCAAAATATGACATATTTCCTTAGGGAACTCGATCTGTCTACGAATGATTTCAATTCTTCCATTCCCAACTGGTTATATGGTTTAAGCCATTTACAATTTCTCAACCTTGAAAGCAATAACTTGCGAGGTCAAATTTCAAGTAACATTGGAAACTTGACTTATCTCATTAGCCTTGACTTGTCATCCAATTCTGAACTTGAATTTACGCAAGGAATTCCGAAGTCATTTAAAAACTTGTGCAATTTGAGGTCACTTGATTTGTCAGATATCAAACTAAACCAAAAAATAAATGATGTTTTGGAAATTCTGTCGTCAGGATGTGTTGTAGATGGGCTAGAATCATTGATATTGAGTCATCAAAGTTTGTCTGGTCATTTGACAGATCATTTAGGTCATTTTAAGAACTTAAAATCTCTTTCTCTTTATGGTGATTCGATCAATGGTCCAATTCCAAGATCCTTCAGACAACTTTGCAATTTGAAGTCACTTGATTTGGAAGGTGTCAAATTGGGGCAAGAGATAAATGATGTGCTTGAAATTGTATCAGGATGCATTTCGTATGGGCTACAAGTATTAGCTCTTCCAAATTGTCAACTATCCGGTCAACTGACGGATAATCTTAGCCATTTGAAGAATGTTGACTTGCTTTATCTCTCCAATAATTTGATTTCTGGTCCAATTCCAATGTCCTTGGGGAAATTGACTTCCTTAAGAATTTTGTTGCTTTTCAATAACAAACTGAACGGAACTTTTCCAATATCTTTTGGAAGGCTTTCAAAATTAGCGGTTGTGGACATCTCTTATAATTTATTGGAAGGAGAGGTTTCTGAAATTCACTTTGCAAATCTCACAAAGTTGCGCTATTTTCATGCATCTGGGATGGGCAAAAACATTGTATTGAGAGTTAGCCCTAACTGGATTCCTCCACCTCAACTTCAAGAGTTAGTATTAAGATCGTGGCAAATTGGACCTCAATTTCCAATGTGGCTTCGTTCATTGAAATATTTATTTAATCTAGATTTATCTAACTCGGGTATTTTAAGCCCAATTCCCAATTGGTTTTGGAATTTCTATTCTCAGTGTAGTTATGTAAATTTTTCGCATAACCAAATGCATGGTCTCCTTCCAAATTTATCTTCTTTTGGTGATGACTACATAGTTATTGATTTGAGTTCCAATAATTTCAGCGGAGTGGTACCTTTCTTCTCTTCATATTTGAAAGTATTAGATCTCTCTAATAATTCATTTTCAGGGTCCATATCCAACTTTTTATGTCATAGCATCCATGAGTTGAAGTATATGGAAGTTCTTAATCTTGGAGAAAATAATTTGTCCGGTGAGATACCAAATTGTTGGATGAGTTGGGAATATTTGATAGTCATAAAATTGAGCAACAATAAATTTATCGGACATATTCCCAACTCTGTTGGAGCTGTGAGCTTTCTTGAGTCACTTAGTCTTCGTGATAACAATCTCTCTGGTGTAATTCCATCATCACTTGCAGATTGTAAATGGCTAATCACACTTGATTTGAGCAAAAATAAATTGGTTGGAAACATTCCAACTTGGATCGGTGAGAGATTATCAAGCTTGATCATTCTCAACTTGCATGCAAATAAGTTCGATGGTCGCATTCCTAAGGAATTGTGTCATGTCTCTTCTTTACACATCCTAGACCTTGCTGATAACAGCCTCTCTAGTACAATACCAAGCTGCTTTGATAATTTCACTGCAATGGCTACAAGGAAAGACTCTATGAGCAAGTTTTCTTTTCATTTTACATATTACCGTGCTTCTAATCCATTCTCAGAGAGCATTTTACTAGTAATGAAGGGGAATATTTTGGAGTATAGCACCATTCTTGGACTTGTAAGAAGTATAGACCTTTCCCAGAATAATTTATCTGGACAAATTCCTGAAGACATAACAAGTCTTGGAGGATTACAGTCACTGAATTTGTCACAAAATGCTTTGGTTGGAAGAATTCCAGAGAATATTGGAGCTATGAGATCATTGGAATCTATCGACTTCTCTGAAAACCAACTTTCTGGTGAAATTCCTGAGAGCATGTCCAGTCTGAACTTTCTCAGTCAATTGAACTTGTCCTATAACAAATTGTCGGGTAGAATTCCTTTAGGAACTCAGATACAAGGCTTTGATCCATCAAGCTTCATCGGCAATCAACTTTGCGGGCTTCCTCTCACCAAGAATTGCAGTAAAGAAGGGTCTGGTGATTTGCCTAGCACTGACAGTGAAAGAAGAGAGGAGGGGAATGGAGTGGAAGTGGATTGGTTTTATGTAAGCATGGTACTTGGATTTGTGGTAGGATTTTGGAGTGTACTGGGTTCTCTTATTTTCTTTAGAAGATGGAGGTATTTCTATTTTCGTTTCCTGAATAATTTGGGAGAGAAGATTTGGTGGAGTTTTTTATATAGATTTTACTAAGTCATCTCCCTCTTTCCAAAAGGTTTGTTATAAATGGTTGAATTGTTGTAAAATTACTTTGTTATGTTAGTGTGTTTGGAAGTGTGACAGTATATTTTTATATATAATTTTGAGTTCCTTATTGTAATATTCTCTTCCTTTTTTTTTCTCTCAAAAAACAATGCACAATAAGATAAGATTCACAGACTGCAAATATCAAGGTTCCTTCAAGATACAAAACAGTGAACGTATACACAACACAGCAAATTCCATCCGTAACAGCAAAATCCAAATTGCCAAAAACATAGCACATGTATTCACAGACTGCAAATATCATAATTTTGATGCATAAGATATTTCAGATTAGTGATAAACTAAGCTAAAACATGAATAAGCTTTGCCCCACCTTGCTGATGATTTTAGCATAAAGTATGCGTAAATTTACATGAGTCCCACATCCACCATATCAATGTAATTAAATTTTATTAGTGAAAAACTAGTTGTTAGTATGAATTGACCATAAAATTGAATATAGTATATGCTTAAACGAAAATAATATCATATCCATTTCTATATAATTGAACCACCGAAGAAAATATTTTGTGCATTTCCTTTGAAATCATGCATTAGCAACAATTTAAACTTCACAAAATAATCACAGCAAGTCAAAAATGAACTTCTAAGTTCAATCAAAGATAGGAAAACTAAGACAATATCTAATTGAATGCTGGAATTACCAATTTTAGACTCCAACTCCCATCTCATTTGTCAATTTCGCTGGTTATATTCAATCTTGAATAGAGTTAAAAGAAACATCAATTAATTTACCACTCAATTGCTTTTGGAAAAAAAAAAAAGGTAACAAATTTCTGAACAGTATATTTGCAATTAATTTCATTATATCTCAAAAAATCTCTGTACAAATTCAGAATCATATAAAAATACCTTTTCCTGCTTGCTTTATTTGTCTGTATGGCCTAAGTTGGGTTAGCAATTCTCTTGCAGGGATAATTTAGGCAACTTACAATATATAAATACTGCATTCTGAAATGGCAAAAACCATCTTCTCAGCATCACTGTATTAACTTATTTTCTTTTAGCAAATTGCTTTTGGGGAAGTGCTCTCCAACCAATGTCCCGCCGATAAAACCCTTCAGGCCAATTGATTTCCTCAACTGCCTGATAAGCTCTATCCCTTGCTCCTTGAAGATCTCTTCCCTTGGCGGTAACCCCAAGAACACGACCACCAGTAGCAATGAAGTTGCCATCGGCATCCAAAGCAGTTCCAGCATGGAATATCTCAACTGCTGGAGCAACATGTTCAGCTTCTTCAAGGTTTCCAACTATTGTGCCCTTCTCATACGACACAGGGTAACCTTTGCTTGCCATTACCACCACAATGGCAGACCCTGGGGACCAGTTCAACAACACCCCACTAAGCTCTCCTCTACAAGCAGCAAGAAGAACTTGTGCTAGATCAGATTCCAGCCGAACCATTAGTACCTGCATATTGAGATACAACATCAAACTGTAATTATCAACCAATTTAACGTGAAATGTATATATTCGTAAGCTGAAGCATCTAAAAAAAGACCAGCAAGCTCTTTATAACAACCCCATAGGCAATAGATAATACCAACTGCAGGTTGGTCTCTTCTAAATTTCTCATCACAGAGTCATAATTAGAAGAGGGCATATGCAGACACACTAAGAAAAATCAAAATGCTATTCTCCTAAATGTTCCAATCTGGAAAAAAAAAAAATGAAATATTTAGAAAGATGAGGACAGGAACCGTCTTAAATTAAAAATAAAATATTATCTCAAAAATAACAAATGATCTTTTTTAGTTAATAATATCCGCTTTTTCTTATACATTTTTTTATATATTTTTTTAATATAGATTACTAATAAACTATAAATGGGGAAACAAATATCTCATTTATATTCAACGTAAACTTAATTTTGGTATTATTGCAATAAAATCACATAATTATTTTTATCACATGAAAGTTACTTAGCTATAGTTTAGTTTCAATAAAATCATTACTGGAGTTTTTTAGCAGTCAAGAACTGAAAAAATTATGTTAGCATTCCAGTTGGTACATGAAATATGTTATATTACTGTATAGGTTAAATAGAATGTTACTGTATAAGTCAAATAGAGCTATAGCATCCCAGTCGGCACTATTTTTTATTTATAATGCTAACATGGATGTTGTGTTGTAAGCATATACGGTACTTTATTTTATCTGTACAATAACGTAACATATGTCATGTGCCAACTGGAATATTAATACAATTTTTCCAATTATTGACTGCTGAAAAATTGTCAAAAATTACTTTACTGAAATTAAACATAGTTAGATAACTTTTACGAGACAAAAAATATATAACTTTACTGTACTAATACTAAAATTAAGTAGCCATAGATGATAATTAAGCCATATAAAGTGTATTTCCTCACAAAAAAAAAAAAGTATATAAAGTGTATGAGAAAATTTTGATACTATTTCTCTTTTCTTTAATGTAATGGTAGAAGTGCGCAACAATTCGGTAACTTCTAATTAATGAATCGAACCGAATCATTAAAATTCGGTAATCGATTACCATAACGAAAAATTCGGTTATGTAATCGATAGTAAAATTTGAGTTATCCAATAACCAAATTTTATATCTTCAATTTTAAGTTTATTTTAAAATTATTAAGAATTTTATTATGATATTTGTACATATTTTTTATTTTATTTCAAAAATATATTATTTTAATTTTTATTTGTATTTTTATTTATATAGTATTTTTTATTATAATAAAATAAGTTAAAAATTTCGATAAATTTAAGTAAAATTTATAAATTCTGTTAAAATTTCGATTCTTTGAATAATTACCTGAATTTTAAATTCAATAATTGATAATATAATTTTTATTGAATTCGGTAACTGTTGAGACTTTTTTAGAAAATTTTAATTATAAATTTTTTTTTTCAGTTTGATTACCGAATATTCAGCTATATTAACTTTCTGGTTATACGGGCAGCAAGTTAAGTAGATCCAATAGAGAGGATGAACTCAACTACATCAAACAGTTTGCAATCATCCGAACCGGTACGTCAATTCAATTGTGCCACATAACGTCTCGGCTGAAGGTGACGCCGTGAAGTGTCGTATACGACGTCTGGTCCCGCCCTTGGCGTAAGCCGCATAACGGTTTTGAAGGCTTTTTACTCCTTATAGGTCTACTGTGAAATTACATTAACAACCTTGCTTTATTTTTCCTATTTTTTAAAAGTTTAGAAAAATAATTCGAAATTTTAAATTACACGAACCTCATTTTTTTTTAAATTTAATTTGATAATTCCTATACATGCTTCTGATAGAAAATATTATATTTAATATATATTTAGTGAATTTTTATTTATCTAAGATGTCATCACATTCATATATAAACTTAATATTTATCTGTCTCAAAATATTAAAAAAATAATATTTGAACTAATATATTACAATTTATATATGTATAATAATAAATCAATAGTTTTATTTTTTATATGAGTTTTTAAGTAATTATTTAGACAAAATTCAACCCGAAAAAGGATATCATTGGACTTTAATGACTTGAATGGTTTTTTGACGAAAAAATATTTATTTTAATTTTCAAAAATAAATAAAAAAAAAATTCTAAATAAAGGCGATAGGGGTACATTAGTAATATAAAAAAACATAACCCTAGAAAAACGGGCGTAAGCCGCAAGCAATATCGCCGAGATAGAGATTTCGCCTCCAAATCCCAATTTAAAAAAGGAAATACAGAGACTGAGAAATTGTGAAGAAATCAAAAACCACCAAAAGTGAAATAGAGAAAAGAAACAGAACAATGAAAATCTAATTGTAATTGACAACGAAAATGCTGAAAACCTGTGGCCAGCGTATAATTAGGAAAATTCACCATAAAATAAAATAAAGAAATTCCTCTTCGTTTCGTCCTCCTCCCTTTTTCTGTTAATTTTTTTTTTTTCCATTCCCAGTTTCGGTGCGTAGAAGTACATATTAATGGCGTTATAGATAAAGGCATGGCGAAAGCATTTATTTTTTGTATAAAAAATGGAAATTGTGAAATGGGTTATTGTTATTTTAATTTGATTCGATTTTGCAGGGCGTGAAAATCAGTAGAAGAGGTGAGGATAATCCAGAAAAATGGCCAATGAAGCAGTCGATTGTGGAGGTACCGGCGGCGGCGGAGGGGATGAGGTCGGAACAGCTTCGGCGGTGTCGTCGCCGAGGAATAGGATGAAGTTCTTGTGTAGTTATGGCGGGAAAATCTTGCCCAGACACGCCGATGGCCACCTCAAGTACGTCGGCGGCGAGACGCGTGTAATTGGCGTTCCCAGAGATATTAACTTCTCAGGTTTGGCGCCTTGTTTATTTCTTCATATAGCTCTTATTTACATTAGACGTTTTCCAGTTTTCTTTTGTGATTAAAGGAATTATTCCTGCAATATTATTGTAAATTTTAAATTTGCTAGTGAAAAATTGAATATCTTGAACTTAATTTTGATTTTACTTTTTTATTCTTTTGAAAATGAAATTGAGCGTCACTGTTATATTTTTTTGGTACAATATTGTAGAGGCTGGATATTAACCCATGAGTTATGAATATTTCATGGTAGGTGTATCATGAGCTACCTCCAATTGGTTGAGTGTCACTGTTAATGTTGGATTGTTTCCTGGTATATGCTTTTTAGAATGTTTAACTATTAATATTGGAATTGGTTTTCTGAAAATTCATGCTTGATGCTATTGCAAAAAGGCTGTTTGCTGATTAATTTTTCTGGGTTTTAAATTGCACAAGTCACAGACAAAATTTAACTTAAAAAAACATATTTGTCTCTAATTTATATATTTAAGATTGCATTTTCCAGATAGAAACATCTATAAAAATAGTGTCAAAGAAATCCTTAGATTTTGTTGATTCCTTGAATCTAATTGACAACTGGTCCTCTCTTTTGGAGATGAGGTTGGAGCAACTTTACATTGGAGAAAAGTTTGGTGCCACTGCCGTGTTATTATGTAGATAACTGAAAAATAAGAATTTCTTACTTATGCATTGTCGTATCATCCACAATTTATGGATAATTGTTGTTATATCACAGTTCTGTTCATGATATAATTTATGGATAATTGTTTTTATATCACAGTTCTGTTCATGATATAATTTATGGATAATAATTGTTATATCACTGTTATGTTCATGAAAAAAAATGTTAAGGCCTAATTACATAAAAAATTATGAACTTTGCATTTTGTTACAATTGTATTCAATTCTATTTTCGTAACAAATTTAGTTTTTGTATCATTGAATGACACTCCGAATCTAACTGGTGCTGACATGAATTACTTAATCAAACTCAATGCGATGATATATCAAAATAATTAGGCAATCCACGTCAGAGTCAACTAGGTTCTGAGTGTGATTTAACGATACCAATGCTAGATTTGTTACGAGAATAGAAGTTCATATAATTAAACTCAAATTTTTAAAATAATTGCGACAAAGTGCAAAGTTCGTGTAATTAACCCAAATGTTAATTAGGCTATGTTAATACTCTCTTCTCTTAACATGGAGCTAGAGGAAAGGATATTTAGAATTAATTGATTTGATCTACACTACTGGGGAAACAACAGAGGACTGAAGCTTCAATAATTACAAGAACATATGTTTAAAATTTTCTATTAATTGTAAACCCAAGTTTCTAGTATTCTTGATTTTTCGTACATTTGGTTTCTTTAATGGGCAAAGCAAGTTTGATTGTGCTAGTGCTTCCTGCGAGTGATTGTTACTGTTTGATAGTGCTTCCTGTGAGTGATAGTTACTGTCTCCTATCTTCATATTTCTTTCTAGAATGAATTTACGTGCCATCTCTCTCTTTTCTCTCAAGTGGGGTCTTTCTATTTTGCCTTTTTTTGAGGATAATGATTGTAATGTGCAGACTTAATGAAGAAGCTTCGTTCAGAATTTGAAGGGGACATGGTCTTGAAGTACCAGCTAATACCTGAGGATCTTGATGTTTTGGTATCTGTAAGAACGGATGAGGATTTGAAGCACATGCTTGACGAATATGACCGTCATGAAAGTGAAGGAACAGCAAAACTTAGAGCCTTCCTATTTCCTTCAACTCCTATCACGCTTGAGAACCAAAATGCCCCAACAGATCCTCATGCAGTAGAACAGCGTTATATTGATGCAATCAATAACACAGTTCGTACATTTCCCAATTTTAGACCTCCTCCAATCATTGCAAATCGCCCTACCTTCAGCATCTCCGCTTGCTCTTCTCCGAAAGGTAATTCCCCTGAAAACACTATTGATGCTATGCACCATGAAATTACCTTCAAGAATAGCTATCACAATAGTAGATTTCCTATGCCTAAAGTACATAGCTCTCCTAGTCTCTATAGTCTCAATGCACCTCCCCACCAAAGTAACAACCTCGGCCATCCCCATTTCTATCAGCCCCACCCTCATTATCAACACCACCCACCTGGTAGCCAATCTTCTAGACCACCTCATGAACCTCACCGGCTGACTCCATCTTCATCTTTCGTACAGCCTAATTTTGGGAGAGCACCCATTAGTCACCTGAATCTGTACTATCCGAATGTACAAAACGTAGGAAGCTCAAATATACATAATTGGCACTCAAGTGGTCATAATATGGGAAGTGGAAATTCCAACAAATATGGGCACTACGATGAGAACTTTGCTTATGGATGTAGAACATTTGAAAGATTGGATAGTCTTCCCCCAAGTCCTAGGAATAAAATTCTGGAGTAAATCACATGTTGAGTTGAAGAGCTTAAAGAAGGTATAGATGCTTTTTTTTTTCTTTTTTTTTTCCTCTAAGATATCTTCATTCTATACATATTCTCGATTGCTGTTAACAGAAAAAGAAAAAAAAAATTGTAAAAAGGAATATACATGTTTCTATTTTAGTTTTGGGTGAATTAATGGTTTGTGTTATGGTGTTGAGGTAGGTGTAATGAAAGATTTACAAATTAACAATTATAGTTATTATTTTTTAAAGTTCTTCTGTGGTGCACCTAATGTAATTTACATCTATAGTTTTAAAACTATTAAATTATCAACTTTTAATTTCAGTCATTAATAATTAATGGATAAAATTAAAAATTAATAATTTAATAGTTCTAAAGCATTTTGTGTAAATTTTTCCAAGTGCACTGCAGAATTCTCCTATTGAGAAATTTCTGTATGAGAAAATAAGTTTCTTGGATGACTTAAGCTCTGCTGCATTTGCAAGATTTTAAATAACTATCTATTTTTAAGTTATTCAACTATCATGTGGTCATTATCACAATTAGATTCTTCTTTTCTAAGGTTTAATAATATAACAAGTAGATTATTGGGAATGTGATTAAGCTTAATTTGAAGTTGTGGTATCTATCTGTCCATAGAAAAAGAATGAAGTTGGACATAGAGCTGGCAACTTGTTTCACGACACGATTAAATGACACGAACTTAGACGAATATAGATTTGAATTTAACGAATATGGATTATAATCGTATCAATACGATTATAATATTTTAAATATTTATAATATATTTATATATAATAAATTATGTAAAAATTAATTGTATTAGTATATTTTATGTATAAATAAGTATTGTATAATATTATTTGTATAATTATATTAATATTTATGTATAATTGTATCTCATGTCATGTATATATATACATATGAATACAATTAGTTGATCGCATTAAATAGTTTTGTGTAGTATAACATATACACGAAACACGATATGATTAGACATGATACGAAGTAAGATACGATATTAAATAAGACACAATACGATTAGACACAGACATAAAACAAGACACAATACAATTAAATACGATACAACATGAACTGTCAGTTCTAATTGGACACCTTTGAAATAAGGTATAATTACAATATCCGCACATGATATGTGTTGCAGTGGCCTTTTCATTAAAAAGTCTAGTATTCGAACTTTTTATAAACCATTCAGAACTTTTCATAAACCAAAATTTTTTATTTTTTTTATCTTCACTTTAAGTTTTCCATTATGAATTTTAGACTGAATATAAAAATCAAAATTTCAACAATGCTTCTGGTGATTCTAAACATGTCTAGCATCACGTCTCATGCATTCGAATCATATAAATGGATTTGTTTCTATTAAGAAAAATCACAATTCAAATTATCGCAATCAAAAGAAGGTGAACTAAAGGAGAAGAAAAATAAATTTTTAGATTAGAGAAGAAAAAAAAACTTATAAATATCAAACAAAAAGTCAGAAGTGCCACTTTTGAGATTAATTTTTATAAATTGAACCTATTCGTGATTTGACTTGAAAATATTTAATAAAAAAGAAAATTATAATTTTTATGGGATTGAATAGGCAATTCTCGACAATCTCTTTATTTTACTATTTATTTATATTTAGAAGTTTTATGTTATCTAAAAATTTCTTAAAGTCAAATTACTTGCTTATAATTTTTAAGAGTGACATTCTCTCTATTCAAATATAAGAGTAACATAAGACTATATATCAATATTTTATTATTTCTCTTTTATCTCTTTTAAATAAAATTGTATTAAAAAATTATATGAATTTTAAGAAATTTATATTAATAAAGAATTTAATATTGAGTAAATTATATTATTACAATGCACACAATTTTTAAAATAAATTAAAATAGAGAATTAAATTTTTTATAATATAATAAAAAGTGATTTAGCTAAAGTTAATGGTAAATATGCGAGTATCTAAAATTAATAAAATAATCTGAAGTTATTTCAATTGTTAAGAATATTTTTTCTTAAAATTTAACATTCCAATTACATATAAAAATTATTTGATTATCTTACATTTCTTTTAAATATGATAAAATAAATATCATACCTTATATTACTTTATTAAACTTCCACTCTCCATCCAAATAAAGTGTAAAGAGATAATTAACAATTATAGCAAACTTTGACTAGCATAACCAAGTGGACAAAAATAATCGGATTTTCTTTCATTTGTCCCAATTTTTTTCCATAGTAAAAGAGAAAAATATACAAACTCTTTTTTTATTTTTCAAAAGTTTTTAGAAGATAATTTATTTATGATTTATTAATATAATTCAAATTGTTATAAAAATAATAATTCGAAATTAAAATTTAATTCATAATGATAAATTTTTTTTTATCTCTAACCACGTTTATTTTCAATGACAAAGCAATATTGCTAATTTTGCTCATGCCAACTAAGACTTCAATGTTAAGAAAGCAATTCTTCATAAATTTTAAAATAACTGCACATATAAATTTTAAAAATAGTTAAGAAATTATTTTGAATTTATTCATTTTTTTTTTCAATTTTCTTCCTTCAATTTGCTATGAAACAAAAATAATAACTATATTAATTATTTAATAATTAGAAACAATCTCATAGAAATCATAAGTTCTTTTTATTTTTCTTACATCATAAAATTATAAGAACTGCTCTTATAGACTTCAGTAGACTTATATTAATTAAGAGAATTTTTTTTTTATAAATTCAATATACTATATTATTCCATTATTCAATAACACAATAATATATATACAAAATTTATTCTCATTAATCAATATAAATAAAATAATTATACATATATATATATATATATTACTTTGTTATTGGAGTTTTATAAGCAATGTGATAAATTAAAAGGTAAATTACTAATACATCTCATGATATTTGGTGGAATACACTAGTTGGTTCTTTTATTTTTGAAAATATATTATAAAATTCGTCAAGTTCTAATACATTAATTGGTCTCTTCTTTACTTTTGAATAAAATATTCAGAAAGTCAACTAGAATATTTTGTTAATCAACTTAAATATACAAAAAATACTCTTACTTATTTTTTAATAAATTTGATATTTTGTTAATTTAAAAAATATAATACGACAAATTTGATATTTTAGTATCTAAGTTAATGATATTAAATTTTTTTGCTATTTTTTAAGATAAAAAAAATGGCAAATATAATATTTTGTTTATATATAATATAAAAAGTTAACCACTAATATATTCAACTAAATCTCAAATTAAATTTATCTAAAATTTTTTATTAATTTAATTAATTAAAAAACGAGAAAATAAAATAAATCTTAAATGGGCAGACGTGGCAATCAGTTTCCAATGGATACTGTCATGCTCCGCGGAGGTTCAAAGGAATTTTCTAGACTTCTCCTGTCGTTGGAAGCAAAAACCAAGTCCGTGACAATAGATATGGGTGGGTGGGGACCGCGGGTGGGTGGCTATTAACTGAAAGATATTAATCTTTCTCCGCTTCTCACAGCCTTTTCAAGTTGTCCACACTCGAACAAAGATATTCTTTCCGATTCAGTCAACTTATACCAAAAAAAAAAAAGAACTGAAAAGGCGCACTTCATCTTCCTTCAGCAGACACCAGACGCCGTTGCAGAGCGAGAAAAATGGGCCATTCTAGCTCTAAAGGTTCACCTGAAGCAGAGGAAGAGTCCCGTCGTCATCGTCAGAAGCAGAAACTCCACATCCACGGTCATAACCTCAGTCTCCGTCGTATTTTCCGTCGTTCTCATGGAAATGGTTCTGGCGATGCTGCTGGTTATGTTCTCAAACTCGCCTCTGCCGAGGATTTCGCTGGAATTGCTCTCCTCACTCTTATTAGTGTATGTTTTATTTGTTTATGTTTTCTTCAATTTTCATATCAAGCAAGGGACCGCAACTTTTCTTTTTCATAATTATCATCAATAAGCAATTGAACTGGAAATTGCTGAATTCAGGCGGAGATGAAGTTCAAAGACAAATGGCTTGCTTGTGTTTCTCTTGGAGAGCAGACTTTCCGTACCGAGATTTCCGATCAGTTAAGCATTTCACACTGAATACTGGAATACGTTTGAATTCAGAATCAGTAGTGTTAAATTATATCATATTCGAAACGTTTTCTGTGTGATTAATTAAGTTGCATTTGCTTAACTATGGCTTTATTGAAAATTCTGGTGTGATCCGGAGCTGGTGCTCCCCACCTCACATGCGTTAGTACTTAGTGGTCCCACCACAACCATGTAATCGAGAAAGGGTAGTACAATGCAGAAATTATTTGATAGTAGTGGAGTATGACATTGTGGCACTCTCTCACTGATTTTGGCCCTGCAAGAAAGTCCCAAGCATGGCACCCGTTACTTTTAGGACAAATTATTGAGTGGAATGGGCTGGTGTTCTCTCTGTCCCATTCACTAACTAATGAGTCCTACATGTTGGGCTGAAATTGTTGTCTCAAATGGGAGCTATGCTCTTATAGATACAAACTGGTAGGCGCCAATGCAATGTCTGAACTAAATTGTGTCCGGCAGGAACATACTGCCGTACTCAACTATGTTTCCTACATGGTGAATCCACATTCTATGAGGGTAGCAGGGAGTATGGGCCCACCACTCTGTAATTTGTCTTGGAGGTCAATTGCATGTTCTGATCCTAGTCCTAGACATTAATTTTGTGCAATCAGTCAACTTTAATACGGTATAAAGATAACTGTTCTTGGATCATATTATAGCCATTTGGTCAAAATACAAGGGGATGAAGTCACCTGCAATCAGATGTTTAACTAAAAGTATCGACATAAATTAAGTTACCAACGAACTAGGTTAATACTTTAAATACCCTGCTAATTGTTGTTATTTGATGGCACGAAGAAGAAAATAATGAAGTTTTGAATCTCGTGCTGTTCGCAAGGTGTATCATGTCTTTAATTTGATATGCGTTTAACTTGTGGGCTTAATCTCCAAAATTCTTCCTGCAAAATATGTTCTCATTTTAAGTCTCAGCACAATTTCATATATATATATATATATATATATATATATATATATATATATATATATATATATATATATATATATATATATCTGTCGCCTTTCTCTAAATTATGTAAATGTTTGATTTTACCATTTTTAATTTTATTTTTTATTTTTACTGCAGCACTGACAAGCCTGTTTGGAACTCGGTGAGTACTTTTACCAATAAGGGTATCCATATTTTTCTTTTTTTGTTTATATACTCTTCTTATCCATTGAATTGGATAAGCCATGTCGCATTGACGCATTGTGTTATGTTGTTATGTACAATATGCTTACTGTATTTGTTTCTTCCGCAGGAAAAGAAACTTCTTTTGGAAAGAAATGGGCCTCAGGTTGCCAGGATCTCCGTATTTGAGGTAAGGAGTTAGCTAAATTTGATTGTACGGAATTTCTTCAAGTTTGCTTCACAATAATATAGCTTGTATTAAGAAACAAATTATTTTTTATTTTGGTTCAGACTAATAGAATAAAGAAGAACAATCTTATTGGCTATTGTGAGATTGATCTACTCAAATTTCTAACAGAGGTAAGCTCACTTCTCTATATGAATATGTGTATATGTAATTATTCTATTTGTTTTGAGTTTTATGCTTTTTTGACTTATAGAATAACCATAATCGTGGAGGAAATCCTGGATGAAGTAGCTTAATGCTGATTTTACAGAACAGAAAGGTGTATAGATTAACAGAATGATGCGTTGACAGCATTGCAGTATAAAATTTTGAAATTGGTTCAGTGATTGTCCGTACACTAATTAGAACCTCTACATATTGATTGGACTATGTATAGATATTTTGTTAGAATAGAAGTATGTTATCTTAGAAAATCAATTACAATAAAACCATCTTTTGCTAGTGGAATATTTTATATATTTCACACAAGAAGCAGAAATTTCTGCCGCTGCATTTTGCCATAGTCTTTTGCAGTACTGGTGTCTAGATAGGTTGGCGACCTAGATTATGATGAATGATAGAACATTCAGGGTTGTCAAAGCTGATAACTTTCCTTTCCTAAAAACTTTTAAATTGTATCAGTTTCTGGAATATGGCTAGAAAGCTGCAAAACTAATACTTTGATGACTTTGATAATGTTAATAAATGATAGTACATTTTAAGTTGATTAATTCTAAAGAATAGGAAGTAAATATACAAATATTCTATTACATAATTTTAAGTATAGCATAAATCTGGGTATCTTTATTCTTTTGCCATTTTAGTTAATTCTCTTCATTTTTAGTGGTTTAGGTGTTGTACTATGAATGAAAGAAATGTGAATTTCTCTTCCAAATTACCCAAATTACATTCAATAATTGACAGGAATTTTGAAATGATATTAAACATTTTGGAAAATTTGATGAAAGGGATTTTAAAGTATGATAACAGCTATGACAAACAACCATAACAAAAGGGTCTGTTTCCAAAATATCCAGTATGTAACATAGTGTAATGTAAAGGCTTTGAGAAATCTTTTTATATGAAGGTCGTAATGTCAGATTACTGATGCAGTCATTATTTAAAAATGCAAATAACGTTTAATATGTTGTCCAAATTTCTAATACATAATGAATTTGATGTAACTGGTGAGGAGCTGACTAAAAATAACATTGTTGTCATGTCTAGAAAGCCTTTGTGCTATTAACCTCACCTTGTAGAGGAGTCTTTATTCTTTTTCCTTTCCAGTGAAGTCCATTAAAAATATGTGCTCCCCTCTTCCTACAAAGATAGGCTCACTTTTCCCTTTTTACCTGTCCCAAATTATAGGCCTCTATCCTTTTTTAATTTATTAATTATCTATTATGTCCCCATTTAATGTGTTGTATTATCAATAAATATAAATTATTATTTCTTAGTTTTTCAATTTAAAAAAAAAATCTTGGTTTTTCATTATGCTCCTAAATAATGTAGGAATATCGTAGGAAAATGTATAGTTCCAATTATACTTACTAATATTTTTTTTGTGTGTCTGAAAGTATAAGTGAGCCTATTTTTGTGGGACAGAGGGATTACTATCTTTTTGGACACATATTTGGCTCTGAAGCATATAGAATCTTTTTCCTATATCCAACAAAACAAAAAACTAACTTTTTTGATGTCTGAGTGGAATCAGTAAAAGAACTTTGAGACACATGGTGGAATATGTGATGAGAATAGTTGTGCTTTTGAATCAAGCTCTTAATTACTTGAGCAAGTGCTTGAAATATGCTGAATTATAAATATTACTAGCAAAGCCTGCTAACTTGTAAAAAATAGACCAAGATAATTCCTACTACCATTTGCAATCATCATCTTCAAGCTTATATCACATGGATGTACGTGGTTCTACAAATTATATCTGTACATTATGATTAACCATTGTAATGTTCTTCCTTGTCCCTTTTTTCATTTGAAAAATACTAGTTGTCCTTTTTGCATTGGCATTATTGATGCATTATCTTTTCAGCTTTTCATTTATATTTGAAGAATATGAGGATTAGATCACTGATAATTCAATGTATTCCAGGTTTGGCATGATTCTTTTTGAAAAGTATACTTATGGATCTACTTATATTCATCCTTGGCTTTTTTTTTTTGCAGGATTCAGATTCTGACTTTGAGAGTTTTGAACTCTTTGATCCTTCTTCATCAGATGTTGTTGGCAAAATTTCCCTTTCATGCAATGTTGAGGTGTGCTATAAGCAACTTATAATCAATTGAGTGGTTGAGACCTTAATAATTTTGAACATTATTTGAAAATATTGTCAGGATCCAATCGAAACAGAGAAAAGGTTTGCAAGACGCATCTTGTCAATTGTGGTACGATTTAAATTTTTTCTTTTTTTATGCATCTTGTTGGTCATTGTGATTAGAAACAAAGGTTGCTTCAGTTCTCAACCTCTACTCTGGATTTTGATAAGGTTTCCTGGATATGTTTTATACCTTATTTGGAATAAAATTAAGGGGGATCAGAAACTTGGGGATGGAGGGCTGGAAAGTAGTTGGATCGGGACCAAACCATAGTGTTCAGATTGGTTAATTGCAGATTGATTTGTGGTTGTTAAATTCTGTGAGACTCTTTAGAACCAGCTGTTTTGGAAATTGGGACTGATCTGAATTTATTCTTTAATTTGTCAAATCAAGTTCGCTTCATCTAGGAAGATGTTCTGATAGGTCAAGCAAACAGATCAGACAGCGATTATTTCTGCGGCATATATTGCAAATATTTAACCATCCTAATTTAGAATCAACTGAAATATAACATTTTATGCATATAACTCCAACAATTACTCGGTATCCTACCCAATGCCTACATGCTCGTCATTCTCTTTGATGATGTGATATTCCCCTAAATTTCTTAACATAAGGATGACGAATTTGCAAAGGATGTCATTTAAAAATAACTAAGAATGATTATCTTTCAAATTTTATCGTATATATTTTCATTGACTAGAAGGAAATACACGAGTACTTCATGCATATTCAATTATTACTTCTTACTTTTTCTGCTTCTAACCCCTTGTACCATGGATAGGATTACAATGAAGATGGGCAGCTTTCGTACTCTGAGTTCTCCGACTTGATTGAGGCTTTTGGCAATCAAGTGGCAGATAAAAAGGTCTGACAAAAAGTACTTTCATTTGCATATTTTAAGTTTATGCATATATTTGATGGATCTAGATTTGGAATTTTTAAAATTGAAATTTTTGCAGCTTTTTCAGATAATTCCCTGATCTATCATATTTGATCTTTGGATTTGAAACTTGTTGATGGGGTTTAGATATGTTTGATCTTTGGATTTTGGAACTTGTTGATGGGGGGTTTCTTTTCTTTCATTCCTGCTTTGCATATGTTTCAATACAGTGATTTTGGGTTTTTGGAAGTCAAATTTGGAAAGTTAGCTTGTAAAAATTTATCATGCATGCTATATTTTGGAATCTTGTTTTGCAGAATATACATTTTCTTAGCATTATATTTACCTTGTCTACTAGAAAGAAGAGCTTTTTAGAGCTGCTGACAAGAATGGGGATGATGTTGTGAGCATGGATGAGTTGGCTGACCTTCTTGCTATTCAACAAGAAAAGTAAAAATCTTCTAAATTTAGAGGCAATAAGCTTGCATCATGAATGTCGTTTTTATTTTCTGCCACCTGCATAGATTTATTAGCAAACTTTACGAAATACTTTCTCCTCTTGCATTGAGAATGATTGTTTAGGGGTTTGTGAAGTCTCTTACTTCCTCTTCCCTTCAAAAATATCCAGCAACTTTTTTCTTGTTAATCTTCATGTTTTTCATGTATATATTCTATATTTCCAAATAAATCCTCTTGATAATTTTAATTGGCATTAGGACTTTATTTTGTTATTTTGTTTACTATGTGGATCACTTGACATTTTTTTAAAGTCAGATTGGAACTATTTCCACATCAACCTCAAAGACACAGTTTTTTTGGGCATACCATGGTGGTCTTTTTCTCCAATATGAAGTTCTTAAAGCTCTATTAACAATTATGTTTTGATTTCTGGCACAGCCATGATGGAAACTTTAGTTGTGATTTTGATCTGATGCTGATTGGATATACTTGTACTGCCCATTTAATATGTTCAACTGATTCTTTTATTATTCATAAAAGGCCACATAATTTTTTCTCTTACATTTTTATATCTGTTTGTTGTTTTTTTTTTGGCTGCTGTCACAAGGCATGAGAAACATGCCTTTTTCTTGATCTTGAGCTTTCAATTAGCTAGTGATTTTGTTTCCTGGCTTTTGTTTTAGTAGTCTTTATGTTCTTATTCTGGTTTTGCAGAGAGCCTCTTATTTCTTGTTGCCCTGTTTGTGGTGAGAGTCTTGAACTTTCTGATAGGCTAAATACTGTGGTTCACTTGAGCCTCTGCTTTGATGAAGGAACTGGAAACCAGGTGATGACTGGAGGATTTTTGACCGATAAACAGGCTTCATATGGGTGAGAACATTGTCCACACTGAGCTCTAGATATGTATATATCCTCATATTTAGATCTCTGTGGTGTTCACATTTTAAATGCAAATTTGGACTTTTTCTCGTAGGTGGATGTTTAAATTGAGTGAATGGGCACACTTTTCATCATATGATGTTGGTTTGAACTTTGGATCCAGTGCTTCGCATATTCTGGTAAGTTTTTCTTGATTCTCTCTTGGATCTCTCTTTTCCTCCACTCTGTAATCTTCTATCTTCTTTGCTACACTTAAGGATTTATTCTTGTAGACCTCAATATGATATTTTACAGTAGTAGAGATACAGAATTCTATAGTGATATTAATTAGCTGGTAGATGTCTGGAAATGCATTTCTGAAGTGGAGCAAGTTGAACATGTCTTTTATGATGGACCAGTACTGGAAAATTTGCAGTTGTAACTTTTAAGGCCCAAATTGGGGATGAATAGGATGCGGACTTTGCGCGAGGGTCTTAAAAAAGAATTTGGTGTATTCAAAATTATCTTGTGTGAAGTGCTTGCTTGTAGATTCTGAAGCGTCAATTACTTACTTGCATGCCCAAATCCAAACTTTTCGGTTAGCTCTATAATAAGAAAATTCCATAACAAATCTGATGTGTCTTAACCTATAAAGTTACAACTGTCAAACCAAAGATTGTACGAGGATCCCACATTACAGAATCTTTACATTACTAAAGTTCAAAAGTATTTCAAACTACCACTTTTATCTGTTTCAGTGGCTCGACAATTTTAATGCATTTGCATAGAATATTTAATGTTGTTCACTGAGTTAAGTTGCATTTCTTTGTATGAAGCACTAAGATATGATGCTCATAATGAAAGCTTGTTGCATACAGGTCTTTGATAGGAGGACAAAGAGACTAGTGGAGGAATTAATTGATGGAAAGATTGTGTTGTCGATGCGAACAATTTACCAGTCAAAGATAGGACTTCACCTTATGAACAAAGGTACATGATTTTTGCTTTATGATCCATCTTGTCAGGTTTCCAAGATAATATTCATGCAGAAACACTCTCCTGTGCTTCCTTTTTTATCAGTACATCCTTATATTTCCAAGAATTGGTTTAAAACCTCCTTGCTTCAATCCTCCTTGTCATATCACTAACATTGTACACCACACATTACCCCTTACCAATCCAATTTAAAAGGAGGCCTGAAGTGAACACATGAGCAACGATGTAATATCTGCTAATATTATGAAGCTAGTAATTTTTATTGGAGTCCTTTACAGTGTGGTGCCCTGATTTGGTACAGGTGTTAATGAACTGCTGCATAGCATTTCAGAAAAACAGGGAAGGAAAATGAACTCTGCTGAATCTGCAAAAGAGATTCCACAATTTGTTGAATTTTTTAAGGTAGGATATTCTTGCTTAGAAAATAAAGAAACCTTCAATGTCATGGATGTTTAATTAGATTGAAATGAAATTTGAAAATTATTTAGCTGTGCTTGTTGTGGTGTGTAGTGTGGGATAATTGCCTTATTTCATTCAATTATATTTGCATTTTGTCTCTTTTTATTCTTCTCATCAATAAATAGATACGTAGCATTGTTTACTCTTTCCTGGTTATGAGAGCATTAGTTTTGAGGGCCCTTGGCTGAGCTATGAAATTTGAAGTTTGGGTTCTCATTTTATATCTGCTTTGAAATGTCTATTTATGATGTACTATCTAACTTGGTTTTTTAAGTGGCTTACTTGGGAAAGATTTTTCTCCCCTTCCCTTTTACAATTCAATTTTAATGATGGAAAATTTTGTAGAAAATGGAGATATTTTGCAATGAGTTTGGGTACTATAAGGTAGATGGGGAAATGGTTAATCATCTCTACTTTACATTTGATGTTCTGACATCCTTTTCCCCTTTAGCATCATTGTTTGATACATGCTTAGGATAATTTTTTAGTACATAAGGTCATTAATGTCTGCATCATGGAAAGTTGTGGTTCTGTGCACATGGATAATGGAATCTGATGTTTGAGTCTTAGAGAGATGGCTGGCTGTTTTATCGTGTAAAGCATTGTATAATTCTTGAGCTTCAGTCTAATATATATATATGCAAGGTTGTAAAAGCCGACCCGGTCAATGAACCGGAAAAGCTAGCAGGTGACGGGTTTAAGATTCCGTTCTAGGTAAGATTGTCATAAAATATAACATGTCTCATATATAATAAGACATAATATGTCTTATACATAATAAAAATAGAAGATAAGTTGTTGGAAATCATTCATAGTGTAAAAACTAATATAACCTATCTCATATTCTCTTTTTTTTTTTTTTTTTTTAAAAAAAAAATCATATTCCATATATTTGTGTAACTAAATATTTAATTAATTATTAAATGTAAAGATAACCTATAATTTGAAAATACAATCAGCAAAAAATATCAAATTGTAAAGTAAAAGTAATATAAAAATGAAGGAATAATAGAAATATAAAAATGAGTCAATAGAAATATAAAAATGAGTCAACAATCCCAAATAGAAAAAAAGTAAGAAGAAAGATGGCATAACATCTTATAAATAAGGGTGGATGAAGTCTTCAAAACCATTTTTACTTTGACCAACTTGACTAGTTTGTAGGTTAACTCATCTAGTTTTGAAGTTAATTTTTCTGGTTGAATCAGTTGAATTGACTAGGTTGGACCATATTTAATAATTAAAATTTTTTACATAAAATTAAAATGACCCGAACAAACCATTCAGCCTGGTCCGGCTGATTTTTCTGGTTGAACTAACCGAGTTGCCGGTTTTGAGGCCAAGCCATTTTCCCCTTGGGTCTAGGAGTAAGAACCGCTCGGCCTAAGACCTAGTTTCCAATTTTTCCGGTTTAATTGGCTTGGCCGGAATATATATATATATATAACAGTTCTCACTGTATTCTTGTTTCTTGGAGTTGCTAATATATTTTTTTTCTTTCTTTTTTGTTGCTTATGGAAGCTTTACTATATTATGCTTATGGATTTAACTCTTATGTATTCGTGTTGTTTTGCCTTCTATTTTCTTCGTTCTAAATGAAAAAAAAAAAAAGTTTAAAAGGCACAAAGTAACTGCAAATTATGAGGTAGAAGTTTAATGTAAGGAAAAAAGAGAAGAACTTATGGATTAAATAATATTTTCGCTAATTGTAAAGTGAAAAGTTTCGAATAAGGTATATGAGTGTAGAGAGGCTTTCTTGTTTTGAGACACCATTATGATTAGTTTCTTCTACTTTCCAAAAAATATCTCTTTTTATCTTATTATCCAATATTCCCCTGCCATATTTCTTACCTGAGCTTTTCTTGGATGCATATGGTACACTAGGACGAGCCACCCATAGTATTTAACTTTAATGAACTATTAGCTTCCTAAGGGGAATTTTATTAAAAGGAAAATAGACGATAATAATTACTTTTCAACTGGTTATTTTACTACTTAACCACAAATATTATAATTTGGATTCTTTGGATGCTCTCTTCTAGCAAGAGGATAACTTGTTCTTGGAGGTAATAATGCAAAAGAATGATCTAGTTAGTTTTGCCTCAACACAAATTTCACATTTATGTTTCATATCAATGTGGAAATTAGGTATATGGTCCAAGTTAATTAACCTTCTCAAGATATTATAATTAACATGTCCTAGTCTACCATGCCATAAACTGGAAAACTCAAGCAAATAAGCAGAAGATGTACTTTTATTATTACATTTAATAACAATTATATTAAGCTTAAAAAGCCCATCAATAACATACCCTCTGCCCACATACATTCTACCTTTGGACAAAACAACTTTGTCTGACTCAAAAACCATTTTTAACTCATGCTTTTTCAACAATGAACCTGACATCAAATTCTTGCGAATATTAGGCACATACAAAATATCGTTTAGAGTCAGCTCAAACTTATATGATTCTGCAAGATGGAATCAACCTCACTCTTAATAGCCTCTTTCCATAAAAAAACCTTCTAAAGAGTTTATAATCTCATTATAAGTTTGAGATTCTGCCTCTAGCATGTGGATAAGAAATCTGATCCAAAAGACTTTTCTGTCCTTACTCTTTTACTACGCCTGAGCTCTATCTCAATAGGCTCATTCTCTAAATCAAGCTCTTCATCATGAACTTGATCTTGACTATTTTCAATAATAGCCTCAAGAGATTGCTTGGATGAATTTGCCTCTTCCAAACTCTTACAAGGAAATATATGTTCAAAGAACGACGCATTCCTTGATTCTATAATCGTGTTCTTAACATGCTTTATGTCATTTCTGTCCTCTACAATTTATCTCTGCTTTTGTATAATATTTGTTTGTTATTGTAAGCTGCTTTGATGTTATATTTGATTTTGGAATTCTACATTCTGATGTCATATCAACCAATACACATGTTTCTTTAGTATAATCATATTTACTTGTGGTTTTGTAGGATCAAATCAATTTAGCTGAAGTCAAGCAGCCTTTGGAGTCTTTTAAGGTAAAATAATACATATTCCATTCATTATGCATGCAGTTAAATTTTTGTTCTTTTGTGTTTTGCTTGAGCTTAGTCCTATTCATATCTTTTGGATAACAATAGAAATCCACTGTCGACCATGCCATCCAGAATGAAGCCATATTTTGAAAACATTACAGATGTTGATTCTTTTGAAATTTCAGTTTAGTCTACCATTGAAGCAGGTATGACATTTGTTGAAATCGCTGAATCCTACATGTTTTTTAATTGCAACGGTTCTTAATTTGACATGCAGACTTTCAATGAGTTTTTCATAAGGGAGCTAAAGCCTGGTGCGAGGCCAATTGCTTTCTTGGAACATGGTGAAGTTGCTGTTTGTGCAGCTGATTGCCGTCTGATGGCATTTAAAAATGTAGAAGATAGTTTAAGATTTTGGATCAAGGTATTTCTACTATTTGCATCTTAGAAATTATATTGTTCTCTTTTATTCTCAGTGCTTCTCGTTTATGGCATGTTTTCTAAAATGCATTTTGGGTAGAAAACGAATATGTACTTAGAATGTGAGTGTTATTTGAGGACAAGACATGTTGACTGCTATTGTACACTGTTATACACTTAAGATATATTTTACTAATTCAGATATATTATTAATAATTCAATTTTCTTAGTATCCAGGTTGTTTAAAATAAATTGGGGGTTTGCAGTTCTTTGATAGTTGAAATCTTTGTTTTCATATGTTTCATAATTGACATTTCTTCTTTTCTTTTCTCCAAAGAGATTCTTTTATAAAAAAAATCTATATTAAAATAACTTGTTGTCAAGACATAAGAGCTAATGATGGCAATTCCTTGGTAAGAGAACTTGAGGCAGTTCAAAACATTGAGAAAAACCGCTCTATGACACTTAACAAAGAAAGCTACAGGACAAGCATAGCACTATTAATGAAAGCATAGATGTTTGAAGTATGTTAAATCACTGCGAGAATCTTGATACAATTAAGTTTCTTAACTGTAACTTAAAGAATTAATTAAAATGAAAAATCTTTTTGTATTCTCATTCATGGTTCTTTGCTATAATAATTTAATTCTAATATCATTTCTTTTAATTTCTAGGGCCGAAAATTTTCTATTCAAGGACTTCTTGGAAAGGAAATAAGTTCAACTACTTTTATTGATGGAGCTTTAGTCATATTTCGATTGGCTCCCCAGGTATTTCGTTTATCAAATGTATTTGGCTTCTATGTAAGACGAGTACTTGATTGTGCAATGTATGTCTCAAGAAAAGAAGAGACTCAGGAGGTCTCTGGTTGGTTCAAGTGCCAGGAGAAGTCTGAGGTTTTAACCCACATATATTCTGGTTTGTGGGCTTAACAGTATCATGTATTAGAGTTTAAAATATATAGGCGGGAGGGGGAGAGAGAAAAAGTGATTTGGGAGAGAAGAGTTGCGACTGTTTGTATTATTCATTTTTGCTTCTCATTTAGGTACGTAGAGTGAAACTATAAGTTTTCTTTCGACTTCAATTCACTTCTGCCTCTGTTTCTGTTATGAGATTCTCAAACTTCCTGACACTATATGTCCCAATGCTGCAGGATTATCATCGTTTTCATTCTCCTGTTTCTGGAACCATCGAGCAATTTGTTGATGTTCCCGGACAGTTATACACAGTGAGTTAATTAATTTAAATCAAATAGCATACTTGGTTAGTTGTTCATGATCAGTTGCGTATATTATTAGACCCCTAATGTGTGTCTATTTTGTTTTCTCAGGTTAATCCTATTGCTGTCAATAGTGAGTATTGTAATGTTTTCACGGAGAACAAGCGAGTTGTATCAATAATATCAACTGCAGAATTCGGAAAGGTTTGTCATCACAATAAAAAAAACGATAATTTTACTTTCCTCAAGTGTAGATAAAAATCAATCATCTGTAAAAGAAACATATTTTTGCTTGCTTGATAGTGTTAATGCATTGGCATGCTGCTTTAGTTTTAGTAGCTATTTCCCCATTTCTCTGGGAGTTGAATTTTCATGAGCAAGGCGACACAACCAAACTGTGTCTCTATTCTACTTATGATGAAATTTTTAGATAAAGACAATCAGTTGGATGGCTGTAGCACTGTTTCTAGATAAATTGATTGCTTACATTACTGTCAATATGACTAGCCATGGATAGTCATAGCGACAGTAATGTGCTCTACATATTTTTTTCATTTCCTCTCCATCTGGCTTTGTGGGAAAGGATGAGGGATCAAAAGAAGAGGATTTTAAAGTTAGAGAGTTTGAGTCGTCAGCATTAACTTGGGTACATTTATGAACTATAGGTCCAGAACTACAGACAACATACGCTGTGCGAGATTAGTGCTAGTGAAACCAAGCAGCATGCTTTAGTTTCTTTGCACACTAGTTTTAACCCCAAATTTTTGTTTACGTTCATCAATCAATTCCACGATGAGCTATTTAATATGATGACATCGGCACAAATTTTTTGTGTTTTCTTAAGGTGGCTTTTATAGCAATTGGAGCAACTATGGTTGGCAGCATCACCTTTTTGAAGAAAGAGGGTGACTATCTCAAGAAAGGGGATGAGGTTAGTAATTCAAAATTTTAATGCCTGTTCCATAATGTTTGACTATGGCAAAAAAAAAAAAAACTGTTTTTCTTAATCTGCTTCCTGTGTTATTACAGCTTGGATATTTCTCATTTGGTGGGAGCACTGTGATTTGTGTTTTCGAAAAGGTTGGTGCTGCATATTTCCCTTTTCTTATTTATTTTTTTCATTTTTATATTATGTAACATGGATACAATCAAATCTTCATTTTCTCTCTACCAAAGAAAATCTTGGTTTCTTTTGATTATCCAGATATGTTGTTATTTATGTTTCTCATTTTGTTTTATCGATATATGCTATATAGATTAATTGATAGGTAATATGATTTCAACCTTAAAGCAGGTGTTCTTGAATCAAGTAGAAAAAGGAGGTCCATTGAGTTATTACATATTCACCCAATTGCTTGCATGAAATGAACTCGATCTGGAATATGAGCCAAAAAACAAAATGCCTATTAAGCCAATCATACAAATACTTGTTATGGTACCTTCTATTCAAAAGACTTCCCTTCAAATTAAATCACTTGTGTAGTAAGTTGACTTCATAGATTTTCCCTGTAATTTGATGTGTTTGCTGTGTTGCATACATCAACCAACACAGGTATTTCTGAAACTCAAAGGGGAACAAGAAGTCGTTTAAGGAGTTCAGCTTTATAATGATTGAAGCTCAAATGTATATATTTGATTTAGCATCTACATACATTTTCAATCTAACTAGGGGGATATTATTATACAGGACACGATCCAGATCGATGAAGACCTCCTAGCCAATAGCGCCAGATCACTTGAAACCTTAGTTTCTGTTGGAATGAAGCTGGGTGTTGCTACAAGGAAACAATCTGAAAGCAATTTGCCAAACTTGGAAAATTGTGTGCTAGGAGACTGAAAGAACTCAAATGTTTCATATGTTTTCTGATTCCATATGACCAATGTAATTCTCTGTAAATGATTGCCTATAGCACATCAGCTAGCTTTAGTCATTACCTAAATGATTGCCTATAGCACATCAGCTAGCTTTAGTCATTACCTAAATATGTACGAGTTAGCATCACGTATGATGTTAATTGCTATAAACTAGAATATATAGCTTCTGTTTGTGCTTGTGAATAGATATCTCATGCTCACTCCAGCTGCCCTGTCCAAAGTTCGATGGAGATGTTTAGAATTGCTATTCAGTGTTAAAACAAACAGGTTTAAATTTTTTTTTTTTTTTAATTGATTGGTTTTTTAAATTTTTTATAAACTGTTTTTTTTTTTAAAAAAAAAAAAATCTGATTTTGCAAAAACATCTTTTACCAGTTTTTCTTCAAAAACAGTTTTCACAATTGAAAAAAATAATAATTTTTTTTTTCTAAAGTGTTTTCTTATCCACAATGCCAAATGGTCCTATATTTTATGTATAAGCCTAGCTGTATCTGAACTCATTAAACAAATAAACCAGTTATGTTTCATGCAACCAGAAATCTCTTTCCTGGTTTGAACTTGTAATGCTTTGGGTGTTGATGTTTCACCATAAAGACATAATAGAAGGCTTGCTTATTTTTGCTTATCACTCAGTTTCTTCATTATCTTTGTGAGAGGGAAGGTTGTCAAGACTTCGTTATTGGATTCTCTGAAATATATATATTATAATAATTGTAAAAATATATTTAAATATAATATTTTATCTAATTCAAGTTATGGTATAAGTAAATAATAATTCATATATTGCTATTTATTCATCTAGGTAAAATAGTATAACGGTTAATTCTAATATTTCGGTATGCAATCTCTGTTCATCTTCAGACAGGCTTGAGCAATGTCTCAAGCTCATCAATCTTGGTCCAACTAGGCTTCGGCAAATTCATTTGGAAGAACAATATAATAGTGAATGAAATTTAAAGGATTCAGTAAAAGAGGGTGAATAACGAGAAATTATTTATTGGTCATTAATGCCTTACAATAAATTAAGAAAACAAATAACTTTTAGTATTCTGCATAATAATAAAACAGTCTGCAATTAATTAATTAATTACCTTTTATTTTAAATGTGTGTTACAGTTCTCAAAAACTAACTGATAATTACCATTTAGTATTCTCACTTTCAGTAGAATACACTGATGAGTCTCACAAAACCAAATACTTTTTTTTTTTTCAAATTATAAATATATTCATCCATTTTAATGACGGAAATTAATTATGCTCAAAACTTAGTAAATTAAGTAGCTTTTAACCTTAAGGGGTATTTGGAATTACCGTTGAGTGTCTCAAAAATATATTTTGTATTTTTTTATTTAATTGACTAGTTTTAAAAAATTTTTATAAACTATTTTCAAATATATACTTTCAAAAAAATATTTGTTTATAAGTTTTTATCCAAAAACAGTTTTCAAAAATAAAAAAAAAAATTTCCAAACATAATGCCGAATGAGACTTAAGTGTGTGCTTTTAGTTACTATAGCTACATTGAGAAACAAGTAACTTTAGCTCCAGACAAGATGATATAAGAATATTCACATAATTGATTGTAGGTGTGTGTTACTATATATCTATTTTAAAACACATCATTTTGAATGTCTTTTGTTAATTTTACATATCAAAGACATCATTCTTTCATCTTTCATCATTTTACATAATAATTACAGGACAAAAGGCTCTTGGACCATTAGAATATTAATTAATCCACCTAAACTCTATTTGTTTGCCGAAAATAATCTGTTTTTGGAAAATAATTTATTTTTTGTTATTTGGTTGTATATATAAAATTTTAAGAAAATTATTTTTTAGTGTTTGGTGTATTTTGAAAAATTTTATTTTCTTTTACATATAAAAAGCTATTAAAATATTTAAAATTTCTCAAAATTTGATATTTTTAATTTATAATTATGTATAAAAAAGTTACATAAAATAATAATTTAAAAAAAAATTTCGGTAACCGGCTACTGGTGGTGGCTGGAGGTCACTGTAAGTGATTTTCAGTAGTTAATATATTAATTAGTATATATTTAGTTAGCTTTTGTATAAAAAATTTTATTTATATAAGTGTGTTAAAATCCGGAAAATAACTTTTCATTCTCAAAAGAGGAAATTATTTTCCTGAAAAATGACTTCGTTCTCTCTTTAACCAAGAAAATATTTTCCGTTGATCAATTTTTCTGAATGTACCAAACGTAGAAAAACAAACAGAGTCTTAATTTATTTATTTTTTCATAAAATTTTAACATTTAGCTCAACTAAGTATCCCTCCCTTATCACTCTCTCCATCTCTTTCTTTCTCTTTACCTTGCACCAGAAACATAACCTAACACTTGAATCAATATACATTTTCCCTTATCACCTTTTAAGTGGATATTACCATGTCTCTATATTAAGAAATATGATGATAAGAGAACACAATAAAACTAATTAACTATGAAGTATGCATTATTACATCTCTAATCGTAAAAGGACTATAAATTTTTTTTTTGGTGCAAAACCACATATATTCTTAGTCTATATATCAACAGACTGAGATTAATTTTGATCGTATCGAATAGAATCTTGAATGGTAGAAAAACACTCTTTTAAAAATTTTAAAATAACTATATACGCAGAATTCAAACTTAAAACTTCTACACACGATGAAAATAGAGAATCTAGAGAACTAAGATCACCCATATGTTACCATATATCTCTATTTAGAAACGTATATGTTGAATGTCTTTTATCATTCTTACATATTATATGATGACATCATTCTTTATTTTCATCATTCTTATATAGACAAATGAAACACCTAATATATAACATGAAAGTAATCCATAAAATGTTTAAACAGCTTGTGCAATATTCGTCTAAATTAAAAAAAAAAAACATTGAATAATTTTTAATTCATTCTCTCATTTAGCTCAATCAAGTACTTCATTCGTTAATTCCAATTGTCGTTTAAGGTTTTTTTTTTAATGAAAATTTAAAATACTATTTAATAGGCATAATTATAGATATAAAATAACTATATTATTCTCTTTTAGAAAGGCTAAAACTAGTAATGAATTGTAATTATTCTAATAAAAATCTATTTGTCTAAAAATTAGACTTGAGTAAAGTTAGAAAAAAATAGTTACTTCCTCTATCTGGAAAAAATAGGCTTACTTTTCAGTTTTGACCGTCCGAAATTATATGCTACTTTCCTTTTTTGAAATATAGTTATTTTATTCAATTACTAACATATCCTTATTTATATATACCTTAATTAAATATACCTAAATGTCAATTTATTTTTTTCAACTATTGCTTTAAATAACTCTTGAAATTGAATAATATCTACATGAGTATTAACTTGAGTTTTGCATTAAAAAGATCAAATCATTATTTTCAAGATAATAATAAATGATGTGTATTTTTATAAAACATCACGCAAAAATTATTAATTTAACTAAACTAACTAATTTTTTTAATATGCGCGTAAAATGAAACAAGTCTATTTTTTCTGGGACAGAGGAAGTATTTTTTATTAATAATCTAAAAAAATAAGTTGGAGAGGAACAAATAATTGTCTTACATAACAACATTCCCATTAGTGATCTTTATTTTAAAGAGCATATTTATTAAAATAAAAGATATTTTAGATTATTTTTAAATATAAAGAGTAAAAATTATTTTACAAATTCAATAAAATTTTTATATTTTTACTCTTCATTTTATTTTATCCCTTGTAAATTAATATTTATCAAAAGAAAAAAATGAATTATTTTTATTACAAGGAAAGAAAAAAGTAACATACCAATAAAAAGATAAAATATGCATAGAAAAATAAAAATATATTAATTATAATTAGAATAGAGAGTGAAATTTAGCTCTGAGCTAAATTCACTCTATTCTAAATTTTAAAGATAGATAATTTATTGAAAACTCTTCTTATAAAATGACCTCTAAAATAAATAAGATTGTTCAAATAAAGAGTCTATTGAAGCATCTTTAATAGTGATATTTATTTTAAAGAACATATTTAATAGAATAAAAAGCGTTTTAGAATATTTTTAAATATAAAGAGTAAAAATTATTTTACAAATCCAATAGACTCTTTATATTTTTACTCTTTATTTTACTTTATCTCCTGAAAAATTAATGTTTATAAAAAAGAAAAAAAAATGAATGACTTTTATTATAATAAAATAGAAAAGTAATACAATAATAAAAAGATAAAATATTGATGATGCAATAATTATAATTAGGAGAAATTCTTAGATATATCTAGTCTACTATATCAGTTCAATCATATAATAACATACATTTAATTGTTTTATTTTCATTGGTTGATGTGAAAATAATATACATATATATTATTATATGATTAAGTTAGTTTTTGAATGACGAGATATATCCAATCTATTTAAAAATTTATCTACAATTAGAATAAAGAGAAAAGTTTAACTCTCTAAGAACATCTCCAATAATGTTTCATATCTCACTTTCTATTATATTATAAAAAATTCATTTTCTATTTTAGTTTATCTTACAAATTGTGTGCATTCCAACAATACTCATTATCTTACTCCCTATTTTAATTTGTTATTAAAAAAAACTATCTAGAAAAAAATAAAGAAAGAGAGTGAGAGAAAAAAAAAAGTGAGACAAAAATGAAAGAAAAAAACAAAAAATAATAAAATAATAAAATATTATTCCAGAGTTCCTAATGACTCTTAAATATAAGGAGAGAAAATATAAATTTTAAGAGGTGAGACAAGTAAAAAGGAATATAAAAATACTATAGAAATATATAAAATTCTATAAATTTAAATAGAAAAATAGAGAGACATGCTCTACAAGCTAAATTTATTTTTCTACAGTAAATTTTTAAAAAAATTTATTAGAAATTTTTTTTTTTATAAAACGAATCTTTAAAATGACTCTTTAAAGTTTAAAAAAAAAAAAATAGTTCAAATAAATAGCCTGCTAGGTTCTCACTCACTCACTCACTCTCTCCACTCTCTTTTCCTTGCACAAGAAGCATAACCTAACACATGAATCAGTAGACGTTTCCCCTCTTTTTTTTCCTCTTGCTCGCTCCTCAATTTCTGTGTAAGTTCATCTTCTGATCAACAATTCCTATTTGTTATTCTTTAATTCATTCAGATTTAGCTACATTTTCATCTCAGTTTTACGCGTCCATATCATCTCATTCCTGTTTAGTTGGCTGGAAAACCGATGCTGAAAATTTTTTTACTCCTTGGTTGTGTGTAAAAACTAAAAATTGACAATGCCTTTTATCAGTTTCTATTTGCTCGAGTTTTCTTTGTATTGTTTTTCCCTTTTTGCTCAAATGTGATTTTCCTTACCTGCGTTTATTTGGTTGACTAGAAAACGGAAAATTAGATTATGTTCCACTGCATTTATTAAATTTCTTTATTTTTCCCCTTTATTTGACTTAAATATTGAAATAAATGAAAATATTTGAGCTGATTATTCTGCTCGGCTGCAGGTTAAGAGTGAAAAAAAAAACAAACTGAAAAAGAAAAAGAAAAAAGATATTCGAATCCTTTGTAAATCTTCCACAGTCTTTGACTTTTGGTTGACCTGATTTTTGGTTCTGTAGCGTATTCTATCTGGTTGGGCTGTATGATGTGATGCAGCATTTTCCTATTTGAAAAGGTTGGACTCAGTTAATAATTATAAGAACAACTCTGTTTGAGTACGAATTCTTTAAAAATCTAATTAAGAAATTCTTTAAAATCTAGTTTTCTTCATTTCCCATTTCGGTTGGGTAGTAAATTTTTTGAATTTTGTATCTGAACGATCTTTATCAAAATCTATTTCTTCCGGAGTCCAGAGTGTTCCCAGTTTCTTTTCCCTTACTCCTTGCCCCATCGGAATTCTCAGATATAAGATAAATTGAGGGAAGTCTCAATTTTCATTCATGGCTAGGTGTTCGAGTGTAAAATTTTTCACATTTTCTCTGTTGTTTCGTTGCACAGTCGAATAATAAGACATGGTGAGCAAGGGGAACAATGGCAATCTCAGATCCTGAGCACTCCTGTATATAAATTTTCATGGGTGGGACTAGGTTAAGCCTTCACTGAAATTACAATGGCCGCCTCAAACTTTAAATAATAGTAATAATATCCCTCGAAAATTTACAGCCTTTGCTAAAATTCAAATTCATAACAAAAAGTTCCTTTTTTTTTTCCTTTTTTCCACTCTAAGGAAGCGCCTTTTAGGTTCAAATTAAAGATTGATTTTGGTTTATCAAATCAAAGAAGATGATGATATGTATTTATGTAAAGTAAGTTATTTTTAGTGTAATATAATTCTGCAATATATAGTTTCCTGTTCACAACAAAAATGTTTGTTTTTCCACCGTAGGAAAACATATTATAGGTTTAAAATAAAGATGGGTTGTGGTTTATCTCATCAAAGAAGATGATGATATGTATTTATGTAGGGGAAGAAAGAGGTCGCCGAAATTGACCATAAAGATGAGATATGCTTTCTTGCATATGCAAAATTAAGTGTGACACAGTCCTTTCTGGGTCCAGCTGAGGTTCGAAGTTCGAACTTAACCTCGCAGCTTATAATTCAATTTATTTTACGGTAGTAATGACTTTTAAGTTAATTTTTGGCCTAACATTCTTCTCCTCCTCCTTTTATCGTTGCTCTTCTTTCTGTTTCTAATAATGGTCATGATGCCAAAGTTCGCCTGCCAAGTTGGAAACCACTGATAATCATCATTTGTCTTTACCTTCACAATATCAAGACAGATGAATGTTGAACTAATGCCAGATTAATTCACAGAGGTGGAGCCACATTCATTTAAGAGTGGACAATTGTCTCTCCTTAATTTTTTAAAATGCATGTAATATTATACAAATTTATATCATTTTTAGTATTTGTTCCTCCTAAAAAAATATGTTTGCCACATAATTAAGAGGTCTCCCTTAAAAAAGGATAATATGGGGAATTAGTTCCGCCACTGTTAATTCACCAATAAGTGTATTATCTTTATTGATTAGCATGTAGGTGATATCCAATTGCTTGGGTCAAACTCTTCCTTTGGTTCTTAACCTTAATATTGACATTGATATTTTTCTCTCTATTGCTGTGAAGCAAAAGTGAAACTGCAAGCAACTACATTCACTGCTAATTGTGAGATGGACAAGGACTTAGAAGAGCTGCTTGAAGTTTTTGGCTCTGAGTTTTCTCTTGAGGATGTTACATCTGCTTATTGCCAGACAAGGCAAGACAAAAATTTGGCTGCAGAAGTTCTGTGTACAATGCAGGGATGTACATCTATCATAGTTACTGCTGACAAGTTAGCTGCTGCAAATGCAGCACAATCAAAGTTGTCTTCTGGATTGGACAGTAAAAGTTTCACATCATCAGAAATGCCAGTTGGCAATCTTCATGAGGAAGCTTTTGACGGACAAAATAGAACTAAAGAACCCAAGTCAAAAAAGCTTTCTGCATCAATGGGTACTGTTTCAAGTGTAATTGGCAAAGAGTATGCTAATCCTAGGCAATTAACTAGTGAGTCTACTGAAGCAAAGAAACCATTGAAATTACAGTCTAAGGACTTCCCAGTTTCTGAAATTTGGGATGAGAAAATTCCATCAAGTATAGCAACTAGGAAGAGCCATGGACAAGCTGATGTGGAGGAATTCCTTTTCAAGCTGCTCGGAGAAGGCTTTCAACTTGATATGCATGTGATTCAAGAGGTTCTTGGTAAAACTTTTATCTTTCTATCTGTTTAAGCTACCTAATACTTCCTGTTATGTTGGTAAGATCTTTCACGTTCCAAGGGATATGAATGTCCTTGATCAGTGATTAGTGAAGCATGAATTATTAGGTTGTGAGTCTAGTTGCAATATTTATTTGGAATTTGGATGCTCCAGATTTAATTTGTCCAATCATTTGCTCTTCATATTTTCTTATCATCATCTTCCGCATGTAAATTGCCATGCAATCAATGAAATATGAATCATGCTGTTTATTGGCTGCTTCAAATTGCAATTCTGCTCATGTACTTTTCCCTACCAAGGTGATTCAATGTTGATGAGATTTTTCACTTGATGGGGGTTGGTAAAATAATTTTGTAAAAGGAATGGTGGTGCTTAATTTAAGGGTGTTTGGCATAACTTGGCAAAAGATTTAGTTGGCCAAAATAAAGCACATTTTGGCTACAAAATGGGGGCGGCTGTCTGTTTGCATGTGCAATTTTTATATGAGAAAATGTATGTGTGTACTGTGAAGGACAAAGGTAGCAGTATTTGTGAGAGTTTGAAAGAAGAATTTTTATGCATATTTGTGCAAGAAAATTAAACAGAAAAGAAAATAAAGGTCTGCTTCTCCCCTTTTATTTCAATTTTCTGTATTTTTCAGTTTGAAGTTATGTTGAATGTTTGTATTTGTTTCTTCTCTCTTGAAATTCCAGCAGTTGGCCTGTAAGCTTAGTAATCAACTTAATTCAGTATTTTTTTTGCATTGCAGGCCTTTGTGGATATGACATGCAAAAGGTTCAGAGGAAATTCTCTTTTCCTTACGAAGGGTTTTTTTGGTCTATTTTTGTTAATCGTATTATAAGTGTCTCATAGATTCTGAGAGTTCTAAAGAAACTAAACTCTGAATTTTTAGAAGTGTTTGAAGCCGTAACTTTATCTATTTGCTTGATATTATAGAGGTGAAAAACTTTGTGTTGGAATTATTTTTACCAATGCTAATTAAACATCATAAACTGTTTTGCAAGCTGTAATTGGTTACATTTCTGCATCATTAGATAGAAAGCTTTCAATATTCTTTTACCACATAGGAGAGGAGTAGAATTACCATTTCAAACAATATGTTCTGATTTCTAAAAACCATACATATTCAACGTATTACAATTGAAGGTAGTTATTTCAACAGAGTAGTGTGATATAAGAATGCTTAGTTTTTATAGTTATTAAGTGCTAGATTTTGCATTATTTCTTTCTTCTCAGTTTATTTTCAAAAACTATTTCTAGCTAAACTTCTTAACTAATATCAATTGCACAATGGTTTGAAAGTTCTGTTTTTCACAGATATGGTGTCATAGACAATCCACTTAATACTTGAAACTACCTGAGTGGATCTCAGTAATATAGTACTTTCATCATAAAATAGTTAGCATATGAATGCATAGTTACATTTTGGTACACATCTTCAGTAGGCTTCTGTGTTTTATCTTGTAGCTTAAGTAACTGATTTCCTCATTGGTTATGCAGAGCGTTGACAAGCTCCTTGATTTGTCAGCTGTAAGAATGGGAAAATTTGAAGATGCTATCATGGCTGCTGAAAATGTAAACCTTTTGGTTTTTGTGTTTGATTTGTGTAATCCCTAGTCTGTATGTAATATATGCATGTTTCGATTACAATCTTGGGGAATAGTGATAGAGATCTTTCCATTGGAAACAGTCAACAGGAACATGTTCGGACTGCCATACTTTTTCACTTCAAGAACAAACGCAACAGCTTTATTCTGCCCAAAGGTTTGCCATTCCAATTTGTATTGCCTACTAGTTACTTCCGCAAATGTTACTTCCCAAATCTTAACTTATCATTCCTAGCAATAATATCTTAAATATAGTTATCATATTTTGAGACTTGAATATGCAGAGATGGAGCTGGATTGATTGCGAGGAACTTGACAGGTTCACCAAAAAGAAAAGAAGATAGAATTGGTCTTGAGAAGGAAGTTTTGCAAGCACTGTTTGGTCTTCCAGATAGATCTGAAGAGGCACCAAAAAGAACACGTCCTGTGAGGGCTGTGCAAAAACCAAGAAGGTTTGGTAAACTGGTGGTTGAACCTCCTAAGGATGCCTCTGAAGAACATAAGCCTTCTGTCGTAGAACTACAAGTAGTTACCAGAGAAGGTGCAAGCTTTAAGCTTTGTCCTATTTACAGTTTTGAAAAGTATTTAGGGCATTTATACGGCTCGCTAGTTACTATTTAAATACATTTAAACCAGGATTCTGTTGTAATTTAATGTAGATAACAATTTTTATTTATTAAGATTTGTCTCTAAGAAAATTTTTTTCAAAATGCCTTACAGAATTAAACATATACACTATAATGGATTCTTTAGACTTAGACCAGTTCCAGGCTCCTGTCTTCCTGTCTATCTTAAATTTTTCAGTCATATTGAGCCAATTTAACCCCTGGTGGTTTGGGTGATTGATAGTCATAAACACTGGGTCAATTGACTCTTTCCATTCTGAATTTATCTCTCAAAACAGGGCTGCTATCATAGTAGGTATCCAAATTCTCAGGCCTAGTCTAGTGGTCAGTCCACCTTCAGTGGCAAATGAGCTAGTCCCGAAGATTCATAGTATCAATCCTACTAATCATGATAGCACACAAATAGCAATATGTTTCCGAATTCATCTTGTTGATTTTACATTTTCTTGGTATGATATATAATATCTGTCTTTACTCTTTTATTTTATGTATTATTTAATGAACTTTTTCCTGATCATGCTGCTTTCTGGCACATACACATCTTCTATGGATAAAACAGAAGACGACGATAACAGCTACGATGTCCTACAAACAGCAGTCAAGGAATATTGGACTACAATGAAGTACTACTATAGAGCTGTAAGCCTTTTATTTTATAAGCCTATGGAAAATTAACTAAAAGAGGATCAATTTACCACATTGAAAGGGATAAATATGGTGAGGAAGTGTGACTGATAAGATAGTGGTGATTGCATTGTGAGGAAAGATCCTCAGTGCCAAGCCTTCACATTATGTACAAGATTATCTTGTATTGCATCCCGGAGAATCTTTTCCAGATATCCTTTGGTTTTGATTGTCTTTTGCAGTAATAACATGCATATTCTTTAGTCCTTAATATGTTGATAATTGAAATTAGTGCTGAATGCAGGCAACAGATGCATTCATCCAGGGAGATTTTGCAAGGGCATATAAATTCCAAGAAGAGGTTCAGTTTGTTGTTTTATTACATTAGATATACTGCCGCTTATTGGTGTGTGTGGCAATTGTGCTTCTTCAATATCTATTAGCTTCCTATTTTAATTCTTTTCTTTTTCTTCTCTTTTTTGCTTTCTTGTTTTATTATTAGATTAAAAATTGATTTCTTTCTTGCATGAAAGAGCATTGGTATTAGATTTTGATTGAATTAAAAAGAAAATAAATTTTTTTATGTTCTATTTCTTTTCTAATTGTCGGCTACCAATGGTAAACATAATATGATACACATACAAATAACTGGAGTTTAAGGCTGATTGTTTTAGTGATTAAAATTGGTGATTTTATGTCTAGGGACACTGTTTTAACAGAAGGGCTAGACAAGCGCGTGATAAATCTTGTGAAAAGCTTCTAGAAACCAGGTTTGGCAAGATGTGCTTCTTTATGTACAACTTGTGTCTTCTGCATGTCGCTTCATATCAGTAATATGAATTGTACGTATGATTACAGAGATGATGAGGTCATGTCTCTCAAGTTGCACAATCTTGAGCCAAAGGAAGCTTTACGTACTCTGAGGCTTCATTTAGCTTCTCTTTCTGGAATCCCAAGTTGGTTTTTCTAATCTTCCCCTGTTGTTTCACATTGAATTATAGAAATATGCATAATTTCTTATCTACTTTTATCAGCAATGAAGCACCTCAGAGTCATAGTGGAAAGCAATGATGAAGACACCACTAAAGGGGCAAGGAAGAGACTGGTATGGCTAAGCTATTTGTCATCAAATTTTATTTTTTCTTATTTTCCCTTCAGAATCTCATTGTTGCTTCATATTGTGTCCTTTTTTTTCTTTTGGTAAACTATTTTTTCGAGGGTTAACTTATGTTGAGTTCTCATTAACATTACATTCTCTACTTAAAATGTGTAACATTTTGTCATAGCTCTACTTGGCTTCATCAAACATATAGATATCATTTTCCTAGTCTAGAATCAAGGTTCTTACTTCATACTGTATGTTGATACATGGAGAAATCGAAAAATAAGTTTGACTTGATCGATTAAAAATATATCAGGACCTGAAGAATGAATGATTGAAGACCCTCGAAAATGGCTGACCACTTCCACTATATTATGTTGAAGATGTCATCCAAACTAATTTTGTTACTGAATGTCTTATTTTATTCTACTAGGCCGTAGGCTACGGGTACTCTTTGCATTTTGGCCTAGATGGTTATAGAGGTTAAAGGTTTGGGCTCAAACCTCCACTTAACTTTGTGATGATAAAAAGTCTAATAATATGATTTGGGCATTGTTAACAACCTTCCCATCTTTGCCAACTATTCAATATTTCTTTTGTTATCACCTGCAAATCCATTAAACACTTTCCTTTTGGTTAAAATATGTATTTGAAGATGAAAATCAAAGATATTTACGGCTTAAAACTTTCCATGTGCAGATTTTGAAGCAACTGGAGAAAGAATCAATCAAATGGAAAGAAGAAGGGAATGGTCAGACAATATTAATCCAAATTGACGTGATTGACCCAAAGCACTTGAGTTTTGCAAAGAAGACTAGACTAGGGGACCCCAAGCATTAGAAGACCATTTCGGGAGACTATTTCTAGGCTGTGATCTAGAGAGATGGTATGCTGGTTGCCGCATTAGAAGGTTGTTTGTTCTAAAACTTATGAAGTTAAAGTTTGGTTATCACGAGACTGAAAATGTCTCGCTTTTGTAAGCGTAAAATTGACCAGTAAATGTTTTGATGATCAAACCGTTTCAGCTTTCTTACTAATCGATTATATGGCTGAATTCACAGGCTGCTGCTCATAATTCTGGGTCTCGTTAGATGCTTTATCCCCTCTTTCCTTTTCAATTGATTCTTCTAACAATTACTTGCATCAAATTTGTTGTTATGAACAAGTGATCAACTCAGCCTGGCCTCACAGAATGAAGATAGTTTGGAATAGTGAATAGAAGAGAAAAGGTCAAGTGCAAATAAGAAGACCCTCTTTACTTTTTTTAATATATACTTCAAACTCTATTGTGAGGAACATAGAGAATTAAATATTCATATAGATGAAAAGATGCTATCAACATTTTCTCATTCTTTCTACTTCAGACTTCCAATTTAAAAAAGATGCATCGTTTTTTTATAAAATATTAATTTTTACTATAAAAACTAAAAATACTTTATAAGTAAAGAAACACATTTTTTTATATTGAAAATGTATAATAAAAAACATGAGAAAGTGATATTGATAGATATATGGAGCAACTAGAGAAGATTTGGAATCCGAATCTAAATTTACGAAAACAATATTCTACCCAAGAATATTATGACAAATAAGTCGTGGTCACCCTGCCTACTTTTTGCGAATGGACACCATTAATGCTCGTCAATTACAGGACTGAAAATTCTCTTAATGTTTCATTAAACCTTACAAGTATTTGACCTTGCTGGAACTTCATTGACAACTGCGTTTGAAAATTAGACTAGAACAGCAAAACCACTTCAAAATTTCACCGATGCTGGAAGGTGAAAGTTCTTTATACACCTGCCTTTGGAACTAACAGCATAACCATTGTAGTATTGTTTCTGCTCAAAGAATTACTAACCTCCAATGGTTCCCTTTGCTTCTCCGGAATAATTCGTACTGATGCAGGAAAAATTTTAATTGTTGTATCACATTTATGAAGTAAAAATACTAGGACTCAACTGATACAGTCAGCTATGCAGCAAATGATATAGGACCTCAATGATCAAGTCAAAAATTATTAATCAAGAAAATTTTAAATTTCTCTACTTCTAGCGCTGAGTCCATTAACAACAAGGAACAAGCACGGACCATACCGACCTAACCGGTACTGTAATAAAGTTTTTTATAACGCATGGATTGCTAGTAGGTGCTTGTTATTGTTCCTGTATATTCCTAGAAACAACATGCTCTCACCCCCAAAAAAAACAAAAAAAAATTCTGGGAATGTAGTAACCCTTAAAACCGGGCAAAATAAATTTCTTATACACATCACCAGGAAGGGGGCTCAAAAATTACCATTTTACCATCTCATTTGCTGTCAGTGAAATCTGCATCAATAACATCTCCATCAGGTCCCTTGCTTGATGAATCTGATGGTCCAGCTTCACCACCGGGTGCAGGGCCAGCACCAGCACCCCCTGCACCTGGTTGATTGTACAATGACTGACCCAGTTGCATGACTTCTTGATTAAGGGCAGCCATGGCATCCTTCATCGCTTGGGTTGATCCCTCTGCAATTGCATCCTTGAGCTCCTTGAGTTTTGCCTCCACCTTCTCTTTGACAGGGGCTGGAACCTTGTCTCCCAGCTCCTTCAACTGCTTCTCAGTCTGATAAACAACTGAATCTGCCTGATTCTTTGTGTCAATGGCATCTCTCTTCTCCTTATCTTCCTTTGCAAACCTCTCAGCTTCTTTGACCATCCTCTCAACCTGCATAATTCATTTGCAAATCTGTTTAACATAGTTCTTCCCACACAAAGGAGCAGTACAAACGAGTGACATTTAGACTCTGGATGCTAGTAAGTGTGCCCCTATAATCATAAATTATGAGCACTATTTATAAACATGTTTGCTCCTAAGAAATCCAGACACAAATCCACTATCCATCTTGAAAAGGTAGTAATTACTGTCAAAGAATTCAGTTAAAACATGCAAAGTGACAAAGCACACCTCATCACTAGGTAAGGTGCTAGCACCAGTAATGGTGATGTCTTGCTTCTTCCCGGTGCCTTTGTCAACAGCAGCAACAGAGAGAATACCATTGGCATCAATGTCAAATTTAACTTCAATTTGAGGAACTCCACGTGGTGCTGGTGGAATACCATCAAGCCGGAAGCTGCCAAGGGATTTGTTGTCCCTGACAAACTCTCTTTCACCCTGAAGGACATTAATTTCAACACTTGTCTGCCCATCTGCAGCAGTTGAGAACACCTCTGATTTTGATGTGGGTAAAGTAGTGTTTCTGGGAATGATTTTTGTCATAACCCCGCCCAGAGTCTCCAGACCAAGGGACAATGGTGTCACATCCAACAAAACAATATCACTAACATCTCCAGCCAAAACACCAGCCTGAAAAAAGAGGCAATGTCAACTAACAACCAAGTGATGCCATAATCCCAATGAACATACAGAAATCATCAGAAAAGTTGCACAAGTATACAACAAGAGCTTCTCTCAAATAGGGTTGTAAACCAACCTGAACTGCAGCCCCTAAGGCAACCACTTCATCTGGATTTACAGTGACATTAGGGTCCTTCCTAGTCATTTTCTTTACAAGTTCCTGTACAGCTGGAATACGAGTTGATCCACCAACAAGTATCACTTCATCGATATCACTAAATGAGAGTTTTGCATCCCTTAAGGAATTCTCAACTGGTGTTTTAAGCCTTAAAAAAATAATAAAAATAAAAATAAATAAAAGGGGAAAAGAACAAGTGTATTGGTAAGCAATTATTCCAATTATCAGCTGGGACACTCCAGAATTCAGAAGTACAAATCAAGTAATTGGAATAATGGACGTAAAAAGTAATGAAAAAGACACATTTAAGCATTTGCAATTAACCAATTTGTTCAATAGTAGGTACCTGTCAAGTAGGTCGGAACACAATTCCTCAAACTTGGCTCTTGTAAGGGTGGTCTCGATGTGCTTCGGACCATCAGCGGTGGCAGTGATGAAAGGCAAACTAGAAAAGAACAGATACTTCCATCAGTCAAAATTCAAATCAAAACATAAAAATAATAAATAAATAAAAAGTGAGAGAATGGCATCTACAATCAATATACCTGATGTTTGTCTGGGTCAAAGAAGACAACTCCATTTTAGCCTTCTCAGCTGTCTCAGTCAACCGTTGAAGTGCTTGTTTGTCCTTCAAAAGATCAATGCCTTCATCTCTCTTAAAGTTAGCAGCCAACCAATCAACAACTCTCTGCACAATTCATAAACAACAGTGTTGAAATCTCTGAGCAACAATTTAGTCAACAAAAGCAAAAGGAGCACCGAAGCATTAATTGTAAAATTTCAACAAAGCCCAACCTTGTCAAAGTCATCGCCACCCAAATGTGTATCTCCGGATGTAGAAAGCACTTCGAAAACTCCATCACCCACCTCAAGCACTGCAGGCAAAATTAATGAATAATTTGATAATGATCAAATATGCAGATTGGAAATTTTCTCTCTTAATCAAAAGCCCAGAATGAAAATCTTGTGCATCAGCAGTAGGCACTATTACATAAACGGTTTACCCAACAACAATCATATCCCAAAAGGAAACACATGATAAACATTGAAATAAAAGGTAATTAAAGAAAAAGTAACAGTACCTGAAACATCAAAGGTACCACCACCAAGGTCAAATACTAGGATGGTTTCATTGTTCTTCCTCTCAAACCCATATGCCAATGAAGCAGCAGTGGGCTCATTAATTATTCGAAGAACTTCCAACCCAGCGATTCTTCCAGCATCCTTTGTGGCCGTTCTTTGAGAATCATTGAAATAAGCTGGAACTGTAACTACAGCTTTAGTCACTTTATCATTTAAAAACTTCGATGCATCATCTACAAGCTTCCTCAAGACCTAAATTAGAAAAAGGCCAAAATTGATTACACTTTAGTTATTATCATAATTGCAAAAATTCCAATACCTCAACCCAAAAGAAACAGCAAGTCTCAAAAAATTCTAACACTTGCTCCAAATGTAAAAATTTTCATTGGAAAAATATATCATATATCAAGAAGCATCAATACAAAACTAAAAAGCAATCTCACGCCTAAACGTTCAAAACAGAAACCTTTTGCAAGCACAGAAATACTGTATCTGACGAACCTGGCATTCTATAAAGAAACAACAAATCCATTTCCACAACCTTCAAGTCAATTCCTGTGCAAAACCAAAATTAACTACCCATACTAGCACAACAACAGATAAAGGGATAACAACTTCCCTACATTCATAAAACACCTTCCAAATTGATTCAAAAGATGCTCAATCAAAAGTAATAATCAACAATTAAGAAACTTCAAAAGCAAAGTGCATCACATAAGAAAAAGCAACCACTTATAAGCAATAAAATAGTAAGGAATAGACACATGTTACAGAATTGAATACTTCCTCATCAATCGCAATACCTGAGCTGAAATCTCTTCAGCAGCAAACTGCTTGCCAATAGCAGGGCAATCCAATTTAACATTCCCATTTTCATCCCTCACCACTTTATAAGAAACCTGCTTTGACTCCTCATCCACCTCCGACATCTTCCTCCCAATAAACCTCTTCACGGAGAAGAAAGTATTCTCAGGGTTCACCACGGCCTGACGTTTTGCAATCTGCCCAACAAGCCTATCCCCATTCTTAGTATAAGCCACCACCGATGGTGTCGTCCTTTGCCCCTCTGCGTTCGTCACTATTGTCGGCTTCCCTCCTTCCATAGCAGCAACAGCAGAATTAGTAGTACCCAAATCTATACCCACAACTTTTTCATTTACTACCCTCAAGGGTCTAGTGCTGTATCTTCTCCTTGAAGTGTTGCTATGTCTTAAAAACGCGGCCGTTTGCGACCTTAGATTTTGACCTAGAAAAACCGTCTTAGGTTGGAACGAAAAGCTGGGCTTTCTTGAAGAAGACGAAGAAAACCCAACACCACCTAGAACGTGAATTTGAGCTGCAGATGACGCCATTATCTAGGGTTTTTGTTCGATTAGGTAAAATCGAACTGAAATTATAAGAGGGAAGCTAGACTAACAAAAACCCTAAGCTACAAAGAGGAAGAACTGGGACAAAACCCTAACCGTTGAAATTGAGTTTGTGGTGATACAGAATCTGAGCGTGGAGAGGATAAGGAAGCGAAGAGAAGGGTTTTGGGCTTCTAGGCGGAGCGGAACTGTGAGGCAAATGCAGGAGAGGTATAGTTAAGGGATAGGTCGCGACACGTGGACTAATTCTAGAACTATCTATGGCTGCGGACGGGCAGGAATATTGGCCGTCGGATTAAATTTTCAGGCTGCCCGGATGGAATAATCGAGGTGGTTGTCGACTGTGCGAGCGTAGTTAGGATATGCATTTTTATGAACTTTTATATCATTTTTAACATGTGAATTTTTTTTTATAAATAAAAAGTTGTTAACAGTAATATATAAATTGAAAGTCAATAAATTTAATTGCACATAATTTAAAGCCCATAAATATTTTTTTTATTTTATTTATATGTTTAGTTCCTATTGTTACACTTATTGGAAATATTGAATATGTATTGAAGGAAAATAATTTAATTATATACTGTAATTTTGTACTTGTCTTTATGTAACAAAGAGTCAAATTTGTATGTCACAGCAGCCCTTAGACAGGGGCGGATGTAGGTGTTAACAAAGGAATCCAATGGCCTTGTAAATTTATTAATTATTATAATGATAGATATAATATATTAAATATAGATTCTATTAAAAAATAAAATGGAATCTCTAAAAAATTTTAAAAACACTATTTTTTTCTAATTATTTATAAAATATATTAAAAAATAAAACTGATTAAAAAATAAATAAATGATCAATAGTGTAATAATATATATATATATATTGAAAATGATGTATCTAATAATATTAGTAATTATGCGTTCAAAATATGAAATTTTTTTGAAAAATATTACTAACATTTTTCTTTTGTTATTTTCTTATAGCATGCGCATTTTTATAATGACGCAGTGTCATCAATTTCCAATCGAACACCAATTTGGTGTTAAAAATGGTGTTTGCTACAAAACCACACCAAATTTAACTTTAAACTATAGCTATGCCAATTGTACTTTTTTATATATATAAACATTGTATAATTACATAAAAGAGACTCTATTTTAACTAAATTTCATATTTCTTCTATAATCTACAAGCAGAATATAAAGAAAAAAAAAAGTGAAATTTAAGAGCAGAGGAAGCAATGTTGGGAAGGAAAGAAGAGCAGAGGCACTCAATGCTGGAAAGGAATGAAGAGCTGAGACACCAAATTGCATGGGTAAAAATCATGGAAACACCAAGAGACAAAGAAAGCAGAAGATTAAAAAAAAATGCAGAGAAGTGAAGAGGAGAAGGAACTGAGAAAGAAACCTATTGAATTTGATTGAAAGATGTTGTTGGGATAATAGGCCTGCCATTATGGGCTGCATGCATTGATCCAGTTGTTTGCCATTAGTTTTAATTTTTTTTTTTTAAATCACCCGCTATGATCTTGTACCAACTTGAGGTGCTTAATTAATATGTGATTTTTAATTAATATTATTTTATGATTTTTAATTAATTAATAAACTGATTAATTAAAATAAATTAATATTTAATAAAACTAATCAAGATTCATTAATTAAAATCAAATTTGGCTTAATTTCTATTAATTAAAAACATTTTAATTTTCTACTTAATTAAATATAGTTCAACAAAAAAAAACTAGAAAATACATATATTATAATTTAAAAACATAATACAATCGTTACCAATACATTAATATTAATAAATAAAAATAAATAGTAGTTATTGAAAATACTAAAAAAGAAAAATATAAGAGTTTATTTTATAAATTAGTTAAATTGAATCAAAGTACTAAAAAAAATATAAAATAACGAATAAATAAAAATAAATATATAATATTTTTTTTGTATAAAAAATAATATTATAGATTGGCGATAAATTTAGTTTAATTTTACTATTTTAGTGTAAAACTTATACTATAATGGATTGGGATGGTCTTAGCCAAATTGACGCGTCGTTCCTTAGATTTGCCAAATGCACCAAACACATGACTCGTGGGAAGGAGTAAAGCTTTCTTTTATCAAAGTAACAATTTTCAGAGACCGCATAACTTCACATGACAATTTCTTTTATACATCTCTGTTGCCAATTAACATTAGTTTATTATAATTTAAAAAAAAACAATAAAGAATTAAATGGTTTTGTTTGGCTAACAATTAATTGAGTTTTCTCTCTACACTCTTTTATCAAAAATGAATTTTTAACTTGTGTACAAAAAAAAAATGAATTTTTGAATTTAGTTGTTATTATTGTTACAAATTTTCAAACTTTAACATGAATGAACCCAAAAATTAAATAGATGAATATGCTAAAATTATATCGTTAAAATATGTATTATCTGAAAATAGATTAAGAAAAAAAAAAAAGAAGAGTTTTTGAGATAACTGATCCAAAGATATAACACCAATTGCTAAAAATTGTTTATTTGATAATATTTTGAATGAAATGTTCATAATTTGGTCAATATAAACATAATTATTAAGTACTTAAATTGAATTAATAAGTTGTTATTTTTTTTTGTTAGGATACCTATTTTGTCAAGTATATTCACTATAAAGGCGTTAAACTTCAATACTATTATAGGATGACAGTGACATATCTAGAAATTTTTCGATAAATTGACAAATTTATAAAATAAAAGAAATTATCATAATATATAAAATTTTAAATTATAATTTATTGATACAAGAAAAAAATTACAATAATTTTTGACGAATTTTCATATTTTGAAAGCAGTAACCGGTAATATTTAAAAATAAATCATTTTTTTTGTAAAAGTAACTCAATATATTAAATAGAGTTAGCAAAATATGACAATAAATAAATTTAACCACAAATTATAAACTAAAAACTACTAAATTATGAATTGAAATAAATTAAAGAAAACAATTAGAAATATGCATACAGGATACTTATTAAAATCTTATTGAAATACTAATAAATTGAATTTTTAAAAAAGCAATTTTACATATTTATTTTTTTTAATATTATATATAAAAGAAAACTTTTTTTTTTTTTTTTTTGTGTTTGGCTGTCACCCCATTCTATAATATAGATCCGCTAGTGGTGGAAAGAGGCGATGAGAAAAAATTAATTAAATTGTCTCTTGATTAACTGAATTATTATTATTATTATTTTTTATATGAAAACTGAATTATTATTATTTTTTTTGGTAGAACTGAATTATTATTTAGCTGGTAGTACTTTAATAAAATTAATGGTATAGACCGGTTAACATCATGATTAAAGAATCCAGAGGATGGAGTTTGGTGGGATAAACCCGCCAAATAAATCTCTTTAGGACCACATTCATCATTTTTTTTCACGTGCTTAAATGATCTCTCATTA
>CATIWF010119081.1:0-46379 GCA_949630135.1 Balakata baccata
TCAATATATATATTTTCCAATTTTATAAATAAAGAAAAATCATAAATTATTTTTTGATAATAAAATAAATAATATTTTTTTGCAATTAGTAAAGTAATAAAAATTTATTTATATATAATTAATATTATATGCATAAAATAAAAATTTATTTATATATAATTAAAAATTTATTTTTATTATTTTATTGTTTATATTTTTTTACAATTTTATAAATAAAGAAAAATTATAAATTATTTTTTGATAATAAAATAAAAATTAATATTATATGCATAAGATAAATAATATTTTAATGCAATTAATAAAGTAATAAAAATTTATTTATATGTAATTAATATTATATGCATAAAATAAAATTTTATTTATATATAAGTAATTATTTATTTTTATTATTTTATTGTTTATATATTTTTTGCAATTTTATAAATAAAGAAAAATCATAAATTATTTTTTGATGATAAAATAAAAATTTATATTATATGCATAAAATAAATAATATTTTAATGCAATTAGTAAAATAATAAAAATTTATTTATATATAATTAATATTCTATGCATAAAATAAGCAATATCATATGCATAAAATAAAAATTTCTTTATATATAATTAATTAATTATTTTTATTATTTTATTTTTTATACATTATTTTGCAATTTTATAAATAAAGAAAATCATAAATTATTTTTTGATAATAAAATAAAAATTTATATTATATGCATAAAATAAAAATTTATATTATATGCATAAAATTTAATGTTATTAATTTATTGTTTGTACATTTTTGTGGAATTTGTTAAATCATTTATTTGTATTATTTTTATCATTCTTGATAATGTGTTATAGAATAAAAATATTAATTATTAATTTTTTGGTTATTTAATTTGTAGTATATAAATATGATAAATTTACCATGTATCGTTGTTTACTAGGCCGGAAATATAATTCAGAATCAATTCGGTATTGATTATGAAAACAGTTTCTCAAAAATGATAAGGAGCAAAGATAGATTGTCTATGCAAAAATTTATTGATAAAGTAAGAAACGCAATGAGAATATATAATACTCCTGAAAGAATAATGAAAATTATATATAGGAGTCCTAGGTTAGTGTTGGAAGGAAATGTAAAATTCAGCTATATTGACATATGAGATGATGATGATATGATTATTACTTGAATTATATTGAGCTGTGTATTGAAACTGAAGAAATGAATATAAATTCTAATGATGTGGCCAGAACTTTTAATGTAAATGAAGAATATGAGAATGACGATATATAAGATGATGAAAGTGGGGGAGATAATGATGATTCTGATATTGATGAATATGAAGAGTTGGAAGATGATAATGATGACAACAACTGCAATATAATAACAGACGCAACTCCTGTTAGTGATTCAAGCGGTGGATATTTAGGGGGGACTGAGGATGATCTAATTCATGTTAATCCTTATGCAGAAGATAGTAGCGTGATATTATAGGATCCATCAAAAGAGTTCTTTAAAGGAATAAGTTTTCATTCTAAAGAAGTAGTTCGAGCAGCAGCAAAGGAATACTCTTTGCGTCAAAATCAAGAGTATATGACTGAGGCTACTAGAAAAAATATGTTTGAACTCGTAAGCAACAAAAAATTGAGAGTGGTTGCAATTGAAGATTACGTGCAATTAAAAAATTATGGGGAGTATCTTGGGAGATAACTAGGTATAATGGCCCTCACAATTGCACTAATTCTAGTAGGTCACAAGACCATAGATAGTTGAATTCACAATTAATATGTAGCTACATTGAAGATATTGTTCAGGATGCACAACAGATCAAAATTAATGCCTTAGTGGCTAACATCCATAAGACTTTCAATTATACGCATTTGTACAAGAAAATTTGGCTTGGTAAGTAGTTTGTCATTAGTAGGTTATTTGGAGATTATGATGAGTCATATAAAAAACTTCATTAGTGGATAGCAGCTGTTATAGGTGCTAATCTTGGGTCTTATTATGTAATTGAAGACAATGCTAATTATGTTTAAAATTATCTAGATACAACATGTCAAGTATTTAAATGGATGTTTTAGACATTTAAACCTTGTATTGAATGCTTTAATTACTATAGGCTAGTTTTACATGTGGATGGAACGTTTTTATATGGCAAATATAGAGGGTGTTTACTGATTACCTCCAAATTAGATAAAAATAATAAGGTTTTTCCTGTTGCATTTGTCATTGTCGAAAAAGATGATAAAGATAATTGGAGCTGATTCATGAATAACATTAGGTTGTATATGACCAAAAATGAAAATTTATGCGTGATAAGTGATCGACATGCTGGAATAATTTATGCGATGCAATATGATTAGTAAAAGATGTGTGCTCATCGTGTTTGCATTCGCCATGTGGCCAGCAATTTTAATAAAAAAAATTCAAGAATAGTATACTAAAAGAGTCACTTAAAAAAGTAAGTCATCAACTTTCCATTAATTACATTCAAATTCATACATTAACCATCTTTGTTTTAATAAATTATTAATGTCTACTTGTGTGATGTGTATAGAGTATGAACACTAGAAAAGAAAGTTTAAAAAAGTGATGCAAACTATATATGAAGTTGAGCTTGCAATAAAGCAATGGATTGAGAGGATCCCTTTATATAAGTGAACTTATTTATATGACAAATGAAAGCGATATTGGAGTATGACTACTAATATTGCTAAGTCGATGAATGGGCAAGGGATGCCAATCACTTCTTTAGTTAATGGGCTATTCAAAAAAATAGAGTTTTTTTATTAGAGAATATCAAAATATATGAAGGAGATTGCAGATGGAGCTTTGTATTGTGAAGACTAATAACAATTATTGAATAAAAGGGTAGTTAAGGCAAAAGGTCATTCTATTGAGGCTTATGATAGAGAAAATCATAGAAATAGATTTTCTCTATCATTACAGCTTACCACAGTAGCAAACGGAAAGGAGCAAATAAGCAAGTCATCAATTTGTTTAATGGTACATGCACTTATGGTAAATTTTAAGCAGCAAAATACCTTGCTCCCACACAATCGCTGATTGCTTGAGTAATATAATCAATTATTTCCAATTTATTACTCCATATTATACTTTGAAATGCACATTAAAGAGTTATCAAGTTGGATTCATACCTTAGGATACTCTGACAATTGGTCACTATGTTATGATTTGCCTTTGATTCCAGACGCTAGCACAATTTGAAAAAGGTCATCCAAGGACATCAAGAATAAAAAATGAAATGGATTGGAAAGTCTCTGATAAGCAAGGATATACATATAAATTATGCGGTAAACCTGGACATAATATGAAGACTTATCTGTATAGTAGGAGTCGTATCGCTAATGCACAAAAAAATTGATAATTGTATCTTACTTAGCAATATATTATGCAAATGTATCTATTTAACTTCATTGTCATGTACTTTAGTTTCATTTTAGTGAACAATTTCAATATGCGAATGATGCAATTATTTCCAATTTTGATATTGTGCATACCTTTCAATTTGAATATTGTCTTTGTAATTAATTTGTTATGTAGATGCCTATATTTTACTCTCTTAGTGATATATTTAGAGCAACTGGTCGTCATTGGGCATTTGATGATGATTTTCAATATAGGCAGTAGGATATGTGGCCTTGCATAACTCTTTATATAGTCATGCAAGACATGTTCCACCCCAGCTAAAATGATGCACTATAGTCAAGTCTTCTAAAAGAGGAAAGAATATTAAATGCACAATGGCGCTTGACTTGTCTGCAAAAAATATTTCACCAATGATGCGCAAAATAAATGCACGTATATGACAGTGAATAGTCTCATCATCTGCATCTTCTAGGAGATTAATGAATTGTTCACTGAGCCACCTTAAGTTCAATTTTGAACCTGTAATGACATTATTCGGTAGTCTCACTCCTAATAATTTCGCACATAATTCCACCTAATCATAATGTTCATATCCAATCATTGCTGCACTATCGATAGGTAACCTAGTTTGAATGGCCACATCCTAAAGTGTAATAGTCATTTCTCATTCAGGAAAGTGAAAGATATGAGTCTCAGGTCTCCATCGCTCGACAAGTACAATGATAAAATGTCAATCCAACTGAAAAAATCCAAGTTGAGCTACTCCTAAAAATCTAGTCTGCTGGAGTAGGGGCTGAACACGAGTATCAATCTCCTCCACATGCAATAATGTAGATGCATGACGACATATGAGCACAGGAGACTCGAGCTGATTGTGCTAAATAGCCTTTGACATGTGTACAGATTGTAATCTCAATAATGATTGATCATAAGAGTCATACGGTATTACATCTCTCCTATGGGGCTTCATATATGAAAAAAAATATAAACATGCATGTAATTACTGATGACATATCAATAAAATGATTTAACAACACCAGCTGAAATACCGATAATAATTTAATAAGCAAACAACACAATATCAAAATGATTTGACAATACAATATGATACAACACCATTACTATTCACATGTGATTATTTTAAACAAATTTAATAAGCAGACAATGCAATAATAAAATTATTTGACGACAGTATTGTTTTTGTTTGCATATGATAATGTTTTGTGTATAAATAAAGAGTTTGTGAAAGGTGGCTAACACAAAACAACCGAAAATGACTGGATTTTGTGGAAGTAGTAGAGGTAACAACAATTAGATTTTTTCAGCATTCAATGATAATTATGAAAGTGAAAAATACACTGATCGGAGAGAGTACTATGTTGGCCTATGTCATGAATGGCAGTTTAGAATCAAAGAATCTGAAGTTTTAGTGCAAGATCTACGTGCACTATCTGTCGCAGTAGTCAAACGTTATTCATTGATGATGGCAAGAAAAAATATTTTAGACTATGAGCTTACAATTAAGAGAATTCGTAAGAAAAATAATCGAATGTTACTTTGTATGTCTAGGTTCTACATGTTGCAAAATGTTAAAGAGCAAGCAGCAGCAGTTGATAGAGAACTTAACAAATCAGAGGTGAGCAATGCTATTAATTATTATAAATTTGCTTTAGGTGATGAAATGTCTAATGAAGAATAAAATGTTTCAATAAGTACTGCTTTGTTCTGTTAATGGAATAAACTATGTTTTAATTTTACAACGTGCTATTGTTCTTAATATTTTTAATATTAATTATCACTATTTGATTGATAAATATCTGACCTACAATCTAAAGATCTCGCTAAGGGGAGTTTGAGTACTTCATTTTTTAGTTTTTGATCCAAATTGGGCAAACATAAATTATTCTAATTGATAATATTAGTTTGATTATAATTTAATATCTTATATAAATATATAATTTAATATCTTATATAATTTAATATATAATATTCTATTCTATATTGTATCTATTTAATATTTAATTTAATTAATTAATTAAAATTAAAATTTATTTAAAAAAATATAAATTTTAATTATGATGAAAATAATAAAGTAGAAAAAGCTTTAATATATATTTATTAATATATATATATATATTTCTATATTTCTATATTTCTTATATATTTCTATTTATTTTATTTAAGTTTGATTTAAAAATTAAGTTTGATTTAAAATAAAATATGGAATTATATTATTAATTATATTTCTATAATTCTTTCTAGGTCGATATCCGAGCAGTTAATAGAAACAGACTATAAATTTATTGGGAATATGTCTACGCTAGTTCAAATCCAACTCGCCCTAATAATTCAATGATAAAATAAAAAAATTCGCAATTTGAAAAACTGTTTATAAAGGGCCCAACAAATTTCTTTATTTTTGAACGACAGTTCCAAAAAAACATATTTTTATATCAAAAAAGCGTATTCAAAAAATATTTGGAAAAGAAAAGGATATTTGATAATATTCAAAGTATTTTCGTTAGCGAAATCTCTTTCTACAGGTAATTCAAAAAGATTTTTTGTGCGACAAATCAAATAAAAAATCAAAGTGAGAATAATCTAATCTTACATGATATGATAAAGAAAATGTATAATTTCGTTTATTTTTTAGAATTTCTAATAGAAATATTTATAATTTTCTAATTTAAAATATAAATTTCTAATATAAAGCATATAATATAAAAAATTTAATATACTTAAATATATCTAAACAAACGATATTGATGGATGTCACTATCTTCAAATAAAATTAATTACCCGATGATTAAAATAATATCTATTCAAACATATTTTAATGCGATATCAATATAGCCTAATTTCACATTTCCTTCAAACACTAATCCATGACTCCTATATATAATTTTTAATATTAAATAATACCAGATTTATTTTAAATTATATTTTCAGGTCCCATAAACAACGATATATGGTGAATTTGTCATATTTATAGACTATATATTTAATATCCAAAAAAATCATAATTAATATTTTAGTTATATTAATTATAATCAAAATGGTAAAAATAAAGCAAATAAATGATTAATTATTTTGTGTATATAATAATTTTACGATTTAAAAAAATTAATTTTTCCTAATAATATTTAAAATTAATTACATGATTTATAATTCACAAATAAATACATATATTATATACCAATGATTTTATTTAGATACTTTTTTATATTATTTCTCTATTTAAAGAAAATATTTTTTTTTAAAAATTAATTATTTTATGTATACAATGTAATTATTTTCTAAAAAAACTATGCCATTACAAGCCAAATATCTTTTACAATATATGAAGTGCTTAACAAGTTTAGATAATTATTTTGTATACCACTATAAGTCAAATATATTTTAGAATAAATTAACATTAAATAAATACGTATATATTATATAAAGAACGAAAATAAACATACAATGCTACATAACAAATAAAATTACACAACAAAATATGTGATACATATAAGATTAATTTTCAATAAAATATCTACATACTTTAAATAATCCTTTTACTTATTTCTCCTTATTTTATTTATATTAATAATCAGAATATAAAATAAAATCACAATCAGAATATAATTAAAATAAAAATAAGAATTTATGAATAAAAAAACTCACCAAAATTTTCGGAATTTGCTTCAGGTATTTTTTCTCACTTATTTAAAAAATTATAAAGTTTTCTCTAAATAAAAAAAATAAAAAACTCACCAATTTTTTTTTTATCTTTTCTACACTCACTCCATTTCACTCTTTCTCCTCCTCGTTTTCATTTCACATAATGAAACTATGCAGGTAAGGTTGGGTTAATAAGGATGGGATGGTAAGCCAAGCAGGTGGCGATGGTAAATGGCTATTCAAAATCGTCACTTATAGTAATAATTTTCCGTTATTTATATCACATTCTATAATCTAGGGGTAGCTGGCATACATTGAAATCGCTAGTATGACTAGTGATTTTAGTGCAGCTTTTCTATATAGAAATTGTATTATGTTTGTATTTTCTAATGTATAATCGCTAGTTAAACTAGTAATGTTACTTCTCCACTAAAATTGCTAGTTTGAGTAGCGATTTTAGTGCATCTGACCTCCACCCATCCACCTAGCAAAAAACAATACATATAAGGAAATATGTTTATTTTCAACATATATTCAAAAAAAATTTTTGACACATTAAGGTAAAAACCCCTCTAATATAACTATTAAATGGAGATGGTGAGAAGAGATATATTTTACATATTAGATGGGTTATAATTGGAGATACTGGATATATCATTATTTATGGTACAAAAGTTTCTATAAAAATGAGAAATATTCTACCTTTGAGTGCAGTTTGAACTATTGATTTACGTAATTAGAAGTAACCAATTAAGTTGGATTCCAACAAAAGTCATTCCTTTTCATTTCGTTTGGAACTGTGAACTAAATATTGAATAAAAAAATTAAATACAAAGAGTTCGAAATATATATATATATATATATATGTGTGTGTGTGTGTGACAATGGATGGATGAGTATATTATTTTGGCACATACTTATTTATTATTATTTTATTTATTCTTAGAAATACATTAAGAGCATCCTAACAATTTTTCTATTTTTCTCTTTACTTAAATTTATGAAATTTCATGTCTTATAACAACCTTTCTATCTTTCTTTTTACATATCTCGCTTTTTAAAATTTATATTTTCTCTCTTCAAATTACTAGAAGCTCTAAATAATATATTTTTTTTCTCTTTTTTTTTTCTCTCTATTTCCTTTTTTTGTCTTTTAATCTCTCTCTTCATTTTTTAGATAGTTTTATTAATAGATAGTGAGATAAAAAGTATTGTTGCATTGTATATAGTTTTCAAAACAAACTAAAATAGAGAGTGAATATTTTATAATATAATAGTAAGTGAGATACAGAGTATAGTTCTAACTTTTTTTATTTTTTACAAACTTATTAAAGTGGAAAAATGGAGCTAAGGTAGGTTGTTTGATGTTTATTAAGAAAAATTTTTATTATTAAATTATTTTAATTTTATATAAAATAATAAAAATAAAATAATTAAATTGGATTGATCAAGTCAAACCTACTTAAAATTTTTTCGTTTGTCATTCTAAGAAACAAAAGCACGTGTTTAAAATCAAACCCCACCAAGATGAGGCATTGAAGTTAGGTGTTATTAATGGACTTTGAAAGGTTGCTTTTGTTTGGTAATAATAATTGGAGAAATATCATTTCTAACACTTTTTATACCAATTTATTTCAATTAATATAAAATATTTATATTTTTATTCTAATTTAAATAAAATAAATAAATAAAATATAAATATTTTATATAATTATAATAAATTAGAACAACATATTGGAATATGTACATTGCTACGATAATTAATAATTACTATTAAATTTCCCATGGGTCAGTAAGCGCTTTGCTTATTGATTTGATAGTTTGGTCCCTCTACCTACTTCAAGGGTCGTTGGTTTTTTTTTTTTTCCTAACTTTACATATTAATTTTTAAACTATATTGTATAATACGAGTTATTTTTTTAATTGAGTATAATAAAATTTTTAAATTTTAAACTTAATGTAAATTAGTCTTTATTTTATATTTTATAGAGCGAATTATTTTTCATCATATCGAGTTAATTCACGGTTATAATTTAAATGACATAATAAGTAAGAAGTCTAATTATATCAAATTTAAAATTCGATAATTTATTAACACTGACTTAAATTTGAGAGGTAATTCAGTCAATAAAATATAGTTTATAAGCTAATTTGTACATTTAGACTTTTTTTTTTTATGCTTTCTTTTCTTCATAATACAAGAATTGGAAAAACTTAACTGGATTGTTGAAAATTTTGTTTTTCCTTTTTTCTTTTTTCTTAACCTGCAACAACAAAAATCATTTCTTTAGCATTTCTGTGACTATGATCATATTTCATCATCAATATTTATTTTAATTTTTACAGACAATTATCTTCAATTGAATCTAAATATAGCATTTTAGATAATTCCCTAGAAAATGTAGGCATATTCTTTTTTTTTTTAATCAATATAGGCATATTCTTAGATAAAGGAATATAAGAACTTGTCAAAAAAAGATAAAACAAAAAAGATATAAACATAACGATGTGCTTATAAGAAACAGTAAAAAAAAAATGACAGTCAAAAAAAGAAGGCAACTAATTTTCCATGTGAGTTGGAGTTGGAAGAAATTGGAGGTTGATTTCTCCAGCAAAGAAAAATTTAATCTATCTGATTAAAAGATAAAAACAAGACAAAAAAAAAAAAATCAAATCTTTTAAAACCAACCAAATCAGAATTTACCAGTGAAGAAAGAAAGATCAAAGATCCCCAATAAAAACAAAAAAGGGTGAAAACTCAATAATTTTCATTATAAACGCATCTCCAAATCGCCCACCAACCCTCTGTTGGCCAACTGGAGAAAGAGGAACAGAGCAGGAAACTTGTCTTCTCATTGTTCTTCATCGCAACACACCTACAAGACAACAACCATCGGTGTCTTCTATGTTCATGATTCCTTTTTCATATATGCCCATCTAACTCATTTTCCTTCTTATGTTTTCTGTCCTTTTAATTGAAATGGACGTCTAAAAGCTTTGTGATTTCCTGTTTTCTATCATCTTCTCCGCCACCTTTTCCCGTAATAAACTCTCCCTCCTTTCTTTCACTTTCTTTAATCTTCCTCGTTTTCTCCGCCGTGCGCCTATATAACCAGGTTTGATTCTACCTACCCATTCTGTGTATAATCTACAGCATGCTTCGTTCTTACATTTCTGTATATTCCTGCTATTTTTAATTTCTGGGTTTTCATTTTAAGGTTTGTTTGTGGCCTATAATTCTTTTTTTTCCCCCTTTTCATACATTTGACAGTGGCTTTATAAGTTCGTCCAATTTAATATTTTGATGAGTTTTGGGTTTTTGATTCACCTTCTAATAAATAAGCAGCATGGTTCAAATATAGATCTATATTTGAGATTAGTGTTGACTTAATTTGTGATGAAAACTTTTATGATTATGAGCTTGTTGAAGGGCCTTACTTTCATCTTCGTTTTAAATTTCTTTCCCTGCCTTTTTTGACTGTAAGAAAAGAATATTCTATATTCTGTTCTCTAATGCTCTCTGAAACTGTACATGATGCCTTTTGCTTTGTATCTTTGAAGTAATTGATATTGTTGTTATGTCTTTATATCATAACCATTGCCTGGTGTTTCTCGAATTTTCCAGAATGGCCAGTGCTGTGTTTCACCAAGCGCTAGGGACTCTTCAATCCCATAGGGAGTTTGGGGTTGTTTCAGTGAAATTGAATTCAAAAATTTTCAAGGTTGACTTTAGATGGTGGACCTCAAGGGGGAATTATAGCTCTGCTAAGAGGAATCTTAGTGTTGTCCACGCCTCAACTTCTAAGACTTCAGTGGCTGATCCGGTTTCAACCCCCTCAAATGACAGCACTAATGAATTCAAAAAGAAAACAAGTAAGCCAGTTTCATTTTAATCTACGTCTTACACCCATAGTTATTAAAGGCGCAAGGCGTACGAAGGCGCTAAGGGGTCTAGGTGCAAGGCTCAAGTGCATGTCTGACTGATATGAGGTACAAAAATAAAAAATAATTGAAAAAATTATAAATTTTATTATTAGACTACTAATAAGGTAATATAATATTATAACTGTTAAAACTCAAACACATAACTCATAACAACAAAATAAAAACACATATACTAAGAAAAAAAACTTAATTAATGTTTGAAATTTTAAATACAATGCTCCTAAACTTACTAAAGTCTTGAATCTTAAACACACAAGGATCTTAAACTTACTAATATTGTATTTAATAAGTTCTAACATTTATCAATTATGATTATCATAGCAAAATACAATTACTCTTGCGCCTAAATTGTGTTGTTCAAATCGTATTTGAGACTGAAACAATGCTTTCTTTGCCCTAATTTTTATTTTTTCGTTTTTATTGTTTGTTTTGGAAATAATTAGGTGTGGTAAAGTCTACTAAGAGGTTTTTTTCAATTTATAATTAATGGTTCAGGTTTCCCACGCTAAAAATAAGAAAAAAAAATACAAATATTTTACTAATGTCACAAAAGTGCACCTTTGGGTTTTCAAGGCGTTAAGGTTGGCGTCTGGTAAGACTTGCATCTCGGGTGCGCCTTTAACAACTATGCTTACACCTAATCATTGAGAGTATATAATTATATCAAATGATTGCTTGACTATATTAATCCCTTTGGTTTCTTATATTTGGTATCTCCAGAGCTGAATGCTAGAGTTTTACCTATATTGTTATATCTTCTCATGTCTGTATCCTAATCAATTCAGGCGAGGCCGCATTGATACTGATTAGGCATGGTGAGTCGTTATGGAATGAAAAGAACCTGTTCACAGGTTGCGTTGATGTGCCGTTAACAAAGAAGGGTGTGGAGGAGGCAATTGAAGCTGGTAAGAGAATCAGCAACATACCTGTCGACATGATATTTACTTCATCCTTGATTCGTGCACAAATGACAGCCATGCTTGCCATGACCCAGCACCGTCGTAGAAAGGTAATAAGGGGCAATGTCTTATTTAGATGTTGGAAAACAATATGTTTAACATGTGGGGTTCAAAATCTTAGGAGCTATTATTTGCTGCCCATTTTAATCTAATGGAACTAACATTACAGTAAAGTCACACTACGGCATTCAGAACTCAATTACATTCCATTGCAACAATGCACATTAACATCTTGAATCTTATCAAACAGTCTAGCTTTTGATGCCCCTAAAAGATTTGTTCAAATTATTCTTTATTTGCCTGCCTTTTGAACTGGCAACAGGTGCCAATCATTATACACAATGAGACTGATCAAGCGAGGAAATGGAGTCAAATTTTTAGTGAAGATACGCAAAAGCAATCAATTCCAGTTATAACAGCTTGGCAATTAAATGAAAGAATGTAATGATATTGTTTCCTCTTTTAACCTTTTTCCTGTAATCCTAACTTCTAATTTTATTTTGTTTTTTGTGCAACTTATAAATTATCATCTCTTTTAGGTATGGGGAACTGCAAGGTCTTAATAAACAGGAAACAGCAGATAGATTTGGGAAAGAAAAAGTTCATGAGTGGCGGCGAAGTTATGACATACCTCCACCTAATGGTGAGAGTTTGGAAATTTGTGCTGAAAGAGCTGTAGCTTATTTTAAAGATCAGGCATGTATTCCCAGTGCTTAGTTCTCTTTTAGTTTTTTCCTTCAATTTTTATGTTCAAGTGAGTAAATAACATTCAACAGTGTCTGATATAAAAAATATTGCATTGCAGATTGAACCCCAGCTTCTCTCTGGGAAGAATGTAATGATTGCTGCCCATGGAAACTCCTTAAGGTCCATCATTATGTATCTTGACAAATTAACTTCCCAGGAGGTAATGATATTGCGATGTCATAATCTTTATGGTTTTGCTTCCCTTGCTTTTGCAAATATCAAGTTAATTTTCATTTCTTTTGTCTAACAGGTTATAAGTTTAGAACTATCAACTGGAATTCCTATGCTTTACATATTTAAAGGGGGGAGGTTCATCAGGAGGGGAAGCCCTGTAGGACCAGCTGAGGCAGGGGTCTATGCATATACTAGGGTATGTAATTTTTTGTCATTGCTGTTCATTATCTCCTCTAGAATCGCTGATTATCAATTTTGCTATAAGTTTTGTATTTATCAGCATCTTGGAGTTGGTTCAGTTAATCAGAAATTACCACTGCCCTCGTGATTTTATTTAGTAGTTGAGTTCTTCCCATTGCCTGCTAATTGACTGTGACATTCTTCCTCACTTGGTTTTTTGGAAAATAGATAGCACCATGGGCCTAGTGTCAAGAAAAATGCTTTTTTTAGGCTCATGCATTCATAATTAAATTTCTCTGTCACTTATAAAAAGGTCATCATATGATTGAGCATATTAGTCCTGTGTCTGAGTTGTAAACTTTCAGGATGGGGTTTTCACGTTCTGACCTTTCATGGATAATATTTGGGAACCTCTAGTACTTCTTCATATTCTGTGGGCTTAACCTTTACCACATATGGACTTAGTAATGCTTGAGAAAATATGCTTTGATTTAGTGGTTGAAATGAAATAGTCCTGGAAATAAACTTGTGAATAATAGAATACGTGTGTGACCAAATGCTACAGAATTGATTCACAGATTCACTTCTGCAGATGGCGAGAAAGGTATGTAAATTATTGTAATGTGATCTGCTGCTTTTTATAAGCACGCACAATGAATATGTTCAGAATACTTGGTTCCTTCAAAGGAGTGATATATAAGCTATAAAATCAGAACAACTTGGTTAGTGAAGAAATCAACTCAATGCTTAAGCATGCAATACTTCTGAGTTTCCATCGGGTTAATAAAGCAATAAACTGAAACATGTTATTTTGGAAAGTTGGTTCCAATTCGTACGAAAAGAACCTTCTTGCCAATAGTAGGTAGGTTGGCCTAGTATAATTGTTTTGAATGATGCTACTATATATTGGAGGAAAAACATTTACACAACTGGCACTAGAATATAGTGAAGAAGCATAAATAAAATACAGCAATTGCATTAATGATACCATGCAGATGCACAATAATAAAAAAAAAAAAACCTCTGATACAATATATTGAATGCATCGGTTATTTATATTTGTTGGCATCATGCAACTTTTTGTCGAGTATTCTTGGAATTGGTACTCGAAATAACTTGATAACAGATAAACTTATGGATTATTCATAATGTTACCTTCAAAGCATACCTGTACTTGATTTGAACAATATTTATTAATTTATTTATTTTTGGAGTGAACATGCATACTCATGGGACTTCTGCAGACTATTATTACATATGTCGCTTGATCCAATTACTTCCGAAGGTTCAAAAAATCTTACACATTATATAAAAATAAGGAGAATTTGAGGAGTATTAGCATCCAAATGAGCCATCATAATAGAAGTATATGTTCTGCAGCGGTCATTACCTTGAGATTGTGGATCTCATGGTCGTAAGAAAACAAATAAATGGAAGAATCAACTCATTCTTGCTATGAACTTTTCTATTTCCTTTTTTCTCCAGTACCTGATTTTATCTCCTGAAAGTTTTGAGGAATAATGCCTACTTTTTCTGTGTTGCTGCAGAGATTAGCTCAATACAGGCAGAAGTTAGATGAGATGCTGCACTGATATGCCCAAAAATAGTTAAGCTTGATCACCTAATATAATTCTACAGCCTCAACCCCAGAGACCAATTTTCTCGATTTGCTTCTAACTGCTTGCTAATTTCTAACATCTGCTTCAGGGGCTAACTACTGTTTCATCACAACTTTCATAGCTGTTAGTATCAAATCTGAACCAAGAAATGGAAGCAAACTCCTATTAGTCTCAAGTCTCAACCTCTAGGAGTCAAGCTCCCCCTACTGCAATTGTGTATGGATCAATTCAGTCTCCTTGTTTTGGGCCTTTGCCCTTTGTGATGTTCCTTTCAGGGTATATATGTGTGTCTGAAATTGGAGATATTAGATTCCTGTAATAGATGGACAAAAATAAGAGTCTTTGATACAACAAATGGACCACTTTAGCCATTACAGTGCTGATAAAGTTATATCAAGAGTAGAATGTTCTCATTTTCTTTTTTCTGGCAATGCCATTAATGAACTTATGATCTAAAATTATTCAAATCTTTTTTTTTAACATACAACTATTTAATGATAAATAGAGATCTTGTAAATTTTTTGTTCTTCCCATCACTCCATTTTTTCAGGAAATTTAGTAGAAATTGTGTGTTTTCCACTGTGCTTTTTGAATCAGCAATTACTTAAAAATTTCAATAATTTTTCGACGGCGTATTCCTGATTGCTCCTGGGTACGACGGAGCAGGAAGGGATGGAAACTCGTTCTTCAAAGAGGAAGAGAAAGGCGAAGAGGAGAAGAGGCAAAAGCGGTTTCCAATTCCAAGTGGAAAGGTCCATAGCTGTAAAGCTGATCGCTGGGAATGAAATCTAGGGTTTCTGTTAGCAGCAATTCTTATGAACTATCGACCGTATCAGAATCCGTTTGGCGTGGAGATTGAAAAAAGTGTTTGGAAAAAAAAAAAAATTGGATTTTTAATTTTAAAAAATGTTCATAAATAAGAGTGGTAAATAGATGATAAGTAGTTTATAAAAAATTAAAAAAATTAATTAATTAAATAAAAAAATTTTATTTTTTTATAAAATTAATTATATTTTTTTATTTTAATAATTAAATATAAATACTTTTAATTAATGAAATGAATTTGTATATACATTATTTATTTTTAAAATTAATATTACAATTTTTTTTAAAAATTACATAGATTAATTGTGTACACAATTAGATATCTAAAGTCTTTAAATTTATATAAATATAAATATATCTGTTTAAAATTAATCATATGTAAATTAAATCTATATAAAGATAATAAAATCAATACACAGGTGCTTTTAATATAAAAATTGTTTATATCACTGATTAAAAAAATAAATTTAAAGTATTATGTTACAGTTAAATTAAATTTATAAATTTATACTGAAATTATATTTAATATAAAATTTAAAAATATATATTTAATTATTTTGATATAAAAGTCAAGAACAATCCCGCTAACACAATCAAAACCTCGTACCGTAATGTATGTTTGCACAAAATTTGTCAGGCTCAAATTTTTCCACGTGGTTTTTAATTTTTAATTTTTTTTTCTTTTTACATTTCGAATGATGATATAACCCACCGAAACGAGGAAGCTTCCTTTGTATTATCACATTCTAAATTGTTTTTTTCCTGAGCAGATCATGTGGAAACTGTATAATCTTTATTATGATGTTCTGAGAAATTCTTATATCAATCATATAATTACAAATATTTAATTATTTTATTTTATATAAATATAATATTTATATATGTAATTTTATAATTATATTAGTTTATGACTTGCAATACACTAATTTTATAATAACACAAAAATAAATAAAAAATATATATAAAAAATTGTTATGAAGCAATAATAGTGTAAATATCTAATTAATTAATCATAGTAAGAAAATTCAAAATAAATTAAAGATATCCAACTAATTAATTCATACAAGTATTCTAGTTTTTGTATTTTAAAGGAAGAGAGGAAGATGCGCATACATTGATTTTTCTTGTTTGAACGGATAACACATTATAAAATAATTAGTAACGGTGATCCCACAAACTGAAAAATTGTTAGAGGACTATTAAAAGTATAATATATTTTCATATATATCATTCTTAATTATTATTATGATAATTAATATATAATAGCTAAAATTTAACTCAAAGAATTACCAATTTAAGTTGTAAAAAAGTGCTAATAACACTTTGTTTATATAATTTATACTATGCAAAAATATTTTGTATCTCTTTTTTTTAATAAAGCACCAACTTTTATTTAAAAAAAGAAAAAATTATTATTTTATCCCATATAGATTGATATAATATAATATATATTTCCGAGGTTTGAAAATATACGATTTACCTCATATAGCTTGATATAATACACTATTATCTCATTGATGTTTGAAAAAAAATATAATATATTAGTAAAAAAATAATATTCTCTTTTGCTCAGAGAGGTATTAGTCTAATATCAAACTTACATGGAGTACTAATGTAATATATCAAAACTTCAGGGGGTAAATATTATAATTTTCAAACTTCATAAAGGGGATTAGTGTATTATGTCAAATTACAGAAAGCAAATTGTATATTTTTCAAAACTCATAGGATATTAGTATATTTTTTTTCTTATAAAAATATTGATATTTTATAAATAAAAAAAATACATGATTTTTTTGCACTGAAAATGTACGGTGGAAATTGTGTGTGTTGGTAGCATTCATTTTAAGTTTTAATACCTATCTAGTATTATACTGTGATTAAAGGTGTAAATGAGTCAAGTTATTCATGAACTATTTGAATTTAATTTGTAAAATATTCAAATTTAATTTAGAGTTAATTCAACTTAATGTTAATTGAATTGAACTTGAACTCAAATAGTTTGTGTAGTTTATCTAGTCGAATTTGAGTATCACAATATTTGTAAGACTTGTAAGCTTAATTGAGTTCGACTAATTTTATAATTTATTAAATTATATTTATACCCTTACTATTTGAATAATCTAAAAATATAGATTTCCTTCTTTAGTTCATGTCATATGGAGTTTATTAAGATATATTTCAAGTCGAATCAAGCTGAATATACTACTTATTAAAATTTTTAGCTAAATTGAATTTTGTCAAGTGAAGTTCAAATAGTTCGAATTTTAAACAATTGAAAAAAAAAACTCAATTAAGTTCGAATTTCAAATATTTTAATTGAATCAAACTCAAGAGTTGGAGCTTTGAGTATTTTAATTGAATCAAACTCAAACCTAACACTCTATCCATTCAATTTCTAACTTGATTACACTCCTAGTTGTGATACAATAAAAAAACCAGGTCTAACACGAGTAAGAAAACAGCAATAATGAAATTTTTTTTGAATTTATGGAGATGGGAATGGGATTTAAACACCTTAAATCAATTTTTTTTTTTGAAATAAAGTCAATTCTTAATAATACCAAAAAGAAAAGACAACACAGAATTAACCATTAAAATATATAATTAGTGTTAAACTCAAAGTCTCAAAGATTGGTTTTAGTTTATTTACTACGAGGCACAATCTTTCTCATGTGGTACAAAAAAAAATAAAAAATCAATGCATGTACAAAATTTGCAAATATATTGAAAGCCACATGTGTATTTAGAGACTATAGTTAGCAAGCCTTTTAATTAACCAATTAAATAATAAATTGATTGATATTTTCACTTATAAAAATAAAAAAAAATTTCAAGTTTGAGTTTTAACATTATTATGTACTAAAATTAGTGGAAGTTTATTATGATAAATTGAGGTAACGACTATTCCTATTATATAAACCAATATCATTAAATCTCCTAATAAATAAAAAATAACCTTTCAATTATATGCCTTTAAATTTTAAAATTAAGATTTTATTAATTATAACATAAGCTTTATTTATGACACTAATGTATTTAAGAAAGAAAAATACAAAAATCTGGCTATGGTCAGGGGCCATAATTCACTAATTGGCTTTTATCACAATTTTACAAATTATGATCGTAATACATAAGTTGTTACGTAAAATTTCTGTTAATATTAGCTATTATTTTAAAATTTTAATAATATATCAATTGATATATTAATTTTCTGATTATTTATATAAAAAAATTGATGGAAAATAAATTTAATAAAATAAAAAATAATTAAATAACTTTTTAGAATGAAAAAAAAAATAATTTTAATAAAATAAATTAAACGGTGATCTACCAAAGAAATCAAAACCAGCTTGGAAGACAAGGCAATGGAGAAGCCTTACATGGCAGTGCTGTTCTTTCCCATATGCAAGAGAAACCTTTCCCTCTTCAAACTCTACCACTCGCACTTATTCCGCGTTTATGCCACGCTCCAATTTTCAATTTCCTAACCCATTTTTTGGCGAGGGATCGTGGTTTCTCTCCGGTTTTAGACGCATTTTTACCATCATTTTTTGTTTGAAGTCCTAAATTACCCCTATAAACTTTCACAATTTACTAAAACTGGCGGTTCCTTCTCGTCAGGCAATACGTGTCACTTTAAACACTCAGCCAATCAAAACCATCAATGAGTCCATATCTACGTGGCATCCATTGGGCCCACGCTGTGACCATATGACGTTCTATACTGCATCAGTGTAAGATTCTATCGTCCAAGTGACATTCACGTAAGTCAAAAGACTAAAAGTTATTTTATTTCCACTTATGAAATACCTAAATTACCCTCAAGTCTTATCTAAATAGAGATCTACTTACCCCCGCTACTTTGGTCAGATTAGGACGCGGCCAGGACAGAAAAAGTAATTATAAGAAATAGAAGGGCTAGATTGGTAAATTGAATCGCGTTGGGAGGATAAATAAATATAATAAAAAAAAAGAAATACGACCGGATTTATTTAACGGTGAACGGAGAGGAAAATCAGCCGGTGAGGGTGCCTCGTTATTTCCTATATAACCCATAACCATACCTTCTCTCCCATCCTATATTTGCATTTGCTCTGCAATAGAGCCACCTCTCTCTCTCTCTACTGACTGTCTCTCCAGAGATTCAAGCAGCAACCACACAGGTAACAATTTCCTCTCTCCATTATTACATATGTATTTTTTTTCGCTTATTTTTATAATATTTTAATAATATTTATTAAGTTTATGATTCATGTAGTTTTTGAAATTGAGGAAGAACCAGGCTAGGGGATTGAAATTGAAATTAAAATAATGAAATAAAAAGAAGGGATTTGAAATAGTGAATCGACTGTTTCACTGTGAGATTAATGCGAGAAATGATAATGATTGATCTACCAAGGTTTAGTAGACAATGATGATTGATTAGATTTTCGATTTTTTGTGTTCTGTGAAGAGACTAGTGAGATACTTTTTGGGATGAATTGTTTGGTTATTCGAACCCTAGAAACTGCTTTTGGATTAACTCAGGGATCATGTGATTAAAGATTAGTTTTATTTGGGATTGAAATTGCCGGTTCTCGATCTGTTTCCATTTTTTCAGATTGTCTAGTCAAAGCAGTGAGTGCTGTTTTGCTGCATCGTTTGGGCAGTATAAAGCTTTTGGATACATATGTTGGGTGATGAAGTGTTTTTATTTTTTTTCCCTCTCTCTCTCTCCCTCCTTTAGGTAAACCATTTTGATTAGTGATATCATGATGTGAACTCTGTTGATGGTTTTACTTATGGAGTGCTGTTGTGGAGTCTTGTTCTGCGATTGTTATGGAGTTGATGGTTTTTCAGATTGTCGCTTTATATTGAATGTTGGATTATGTCAATTTGAAAAGAAATTGTCGCTTTATCTGAGTGGTTTGGTTCAGGTTTCTTTTGTGTGAAAAATTTACTGGATTCAGCTCATTTTAAATCATAATACAAGGAATTTATAAGAAAGAAATCGACTTAGTTAGTCTTTTTATGTTTTGCAATGTAACCTTTGTTTTGTTGGCCTCTTTAACTTTCAAATTTTGTGGTCATACGCAGTTGAGTTAATGTCTGGTAGGCTGTTCTGTGATACCTTGGGAATTTTGTGTTGATGCACTTGTTTTTTTTTTTTATCATTTGAATTTCAGCAACTAACCTTTAGAAATTTTATTCCTTGGACTCATTGATGGAGATTTATGCTACCTCTTAATAAAGCTCTTGTATATCTATTGTCTTTCAAGTTTTCTGATTTACCACTTCGTTTGCATTTTCTGTAGTGTCTAAGTTGTTTTATTCTTTGGTGACTTTTGTTTGCAGATCTACAAATGCTTCTAGAATTTTGTTGACTGATTTGAGGGGCTATTTTATGTCTTTAAGGTCGATTTTGTTCATTTCAAAGAAAACACGAATATTGACGGTTAGATACTTTTGGGTAGATAATTTAAATTGTATGCATTCACGTATGAAATGGGTTCTCGAGGAAGGCTATTATTTGATCTTAATGAACCTCCAGCTGAAGACAATGAGGAGACCGATCATGTTATCTGCTTGCAGCCACAGAAGGCCCTTCCCTCTGTAAATCCAAACACTTCTAACTTCTTTCCAGCATTAGTAGGTCCTCCAGGTATAAAAAATAACAATGCTTTCTCACATGCATCTTCTGTGTCCGGTTTTCAGCCTTTTATTCGGCCCAAAGTTCCTTATGCTCCTGAAGCAGGCTCTGAGCTGAAGATAGCAAGGGATCAGAATCACAAGTTTGCATCACTGGCAAAATCAAGTAATGGTGATAATGCAAAAACAGCAGCATCTTTAATTTCAGCTTCTGCAGATTCTGGAGTCATAGAAAGAGAAGAGGGGGAGTGGTCAGACATAGAAGGCACTGCTGATGCACTTGCAGGCAGCAGTCTTGATGAGCCAGGAAAAGCTTCACAAGATCAAGGGAGGTGCGTTTCAATGGAGTGTAGTGGCTCTGGTATGACTCCAGATAACATTTCTGGCAGCACCAAGATTACTGATACTACCAAAGTTGAAAGCAGTGGCCGTGCTTTGCAGGATTTAGATGAGGGACTGAATGATCAGAAAAGTTACAGTAGCAGAAATTCAGATGGCAATGCTAATGGTGATGCATCTATGGATGGACAAGAAGATATTTCATTAGTTTCAAAAGCAAGAGAAGTTAAAGTTGTTGAAGCAAATCATGCACTTAAGGTTGCCAATAATCTAGGGAAGAGAAAGATAGACCAACATAAAGAAGCAATGTTAGGAAAGAAGCGTAATAGACAGACAATGTTAATTAATATAGATGAAGTCAAGCAAGCTGGTCCAATTAAATCTTCAACACCTAGAAGGCCGCCAACTACAATCCGTACTGTCAAGGAAGTTTGTATGGCTCATCCACCAGCTGAACATGGTGAAAAGCACATTCAACCAATAATTAAGGATCAAAAGCAAGTTGACTTGTCATGTAATGAAGGGGGCACTTCTTCCGAGTCTTATCAACTGAAAAATGAATTTAATGGTGATATGAATTCTGGGCAACTAGCAAGGCCTAGGAGGATGAACAGTGATTCGGATTTTTCCAAAGGACACCTACCACCCATTCCAAGACAGAGTTCATGGAAGCAGCCTACTGATTCAAGGATGTCAAAAAACTCACAATTCTCTGGTAGGAAACCAGCTCTGGTGAGCCGCCAAAGCTCCATAGATTCAAAGTTGGGAAACAAGAAACATCCTCCTGCTAAGAAGCCAGCTGCTACGACTACTTCATATCAAGACACATCAGTTGAACGTCTCATACGGGAAGTGACTAATGAGAAATTTTGGCATCACCCAGGTATTCAATATAAATTACACTTGTTTCTATGGTTGTGCTTGTTATTAATAATTTGTATGCATCCTTGTAAATAAGAGAAATATCTTTTGATTTTTTTGGGTGGAACTATTTCTTTTAGCGAGGTGTACTCTAAAAAATGAGAACAAAGAACATAGTATCCTTACTTTGCATCCTACTCAGAATCTGTAAGAGGCATGTCTTGGATTCAAAATTGTAAAGAACAGATTAGAGACGGAGATATTTCTGGCAGATATTTTCAGTCTGTTGTTTGTAAACCTGGCACAATTTAGTTTCATCATGGGGCATGGGTACTTTACCAATTGAATTGTTGGTCATGCTCATTAATGCATTTAACTAATTTTTCATCTCCATTAGCATAAGAAATTGTGGATCAGTTAAGGTTTTTGGTTGTTCTTCAATAAGTAAAAGCTGATGTTTGTATTGCTCTGGCGCACGATAGCAGAGGAGATTTCCACAGCTACATGCGGTGGGTGGCATTCAACTGTCCGGAAAGCCCCTTGGATGGAAGATTGATTGAACCATGAAATAAGCTTGTGATTTTTTTTTTTTTTAAGTTATGGCTGTTCAAGTTTTCCAACAATATGTTTATTTCTCTCTAAATTTCTCACTAGATTTCCTCTAAATTTTAGATTCTTCATTTGCTACATACATAGGGTCTCATGTTTTCATTTAGGTGATTATAATGTGCACTTTTTGCTTTTGCTTGTGCTGTATTGAGTACTTCAGGTTTAATTACCACATAAATTCATCTCGTATGCTTTATTTGGCAGAGCTTTTACTGCCTTTATGCCATTTATACGCAACAGCTGTTTCAATTCCTTCTGCTGTGTTAATGATTATTGTTCCTTCATCTTCTCCGCTTAAGAGTGCCATTGTTCCTTCATCCTCTCTTCTTAAGAGTGCCAATCTGATATAATGTTTTTGTGTTTCAGAGGAATCAGAGCTCCAATGTGTTCCTGGACAGTTTGAATCTGTTGAAGAGTATGTCAGGGTATTTGAGCCTTTACTTTTTGAAGAATGTCGAGCACAACTTTACAGCACATGGGAAGAGTTGGCCGAAACAAATACTCATGTAATGGTTCGTATAAGGAGCATTGAAAAACGAGAAAGAGGTATGAAAATAATGCATTTGTGGTATGTTGGTTTATATTTGTGTCTTTTCTCCCTATAATTTTTGACTGGTCCAATTTTTCTGTTCTGAGCTTTAGGCTGGTATGATGTTATAGTTCTTCCAGTAAATGAGTGCAAATGGACTTTTAAGGAGGGTGATGTTGCGGTTCTTTCAACCCCTAGGCCTGGGACAGGTTTGTTTTTGGATTTGTATGTGTGCCATTTGATTCATTTTCTAATTTAAATTATTTATCCTTCATGGTTTATAAATATTAATTTCATCATATCAAGCAGTCAGATCCAAGAGGACCAACGTCTCCACAAATGAGGATGATGATGAAGCTGAGACTGGTGGACGTGTGGCTGGTACTGTTAGACGACATTCCCCTTTAGATGCTCGTGATCCTCCTGGTGCAATAATTCATTTTTTCGTCGGGGACTCGTATGATCCTTACAGGTCACTTCATAGGATAATTTCGTTTTTGGCATTATCTGGTCACTTTTAAGTAATTTTCACTTTCCCCACATAATAATTTGATTTTCTTTGTTCAGCAATCTTATTTTAATTGTATCTTTTCAACAGCAAGGTTGATGAAGATCATATTCTGAAGAAACTCCAGTCAAGAGGCACCTGGTATCTAACTGTTCTAGGTTCTCTTGCAACCACTCAGCGGGAATATGTTGCATTGCATGCATTTTGCCGTCTCAATTCACAGGTGACAGCTAAATTTTCTTTCAAATGTATTGCCTTTTTATTGTAGTTCATAAGATTTGAATCTGAGAAGCTTAAAAGCTCTATTCCTTCTTCTAGATGCAAACTGCAATCCTAAAGCCCAGTCCTGAGCACTTTCCAAAATATGAGCAACAGACCCCCTCCATGCCTGAATGCTTCACTCAGAATTTTGTTGACCTTTTGCATAGGTCCTTCAATGGACCCCAGTTGGCAGCAATTCAATGGGCTGCAATGCATACAGCTGCTGGTACTAGTAGTGGTGTGACAAAGAGGCAAGATCCATGGCCCTTTACTCTTGTTCAAGGTCCTCCAGGAACAGGTAAGACGCACACAGTCTGGGGAATGCTAAATGTCATCCATCTGGTTCAATATCAGCATTACTATAATTCTTTGCTTAAGAAACTTGCACCTCAGAGCTATAAGCAAGCCAATGAGAGCAATTCTGACAGCATTGCTATGGGTTCAATTGATGAAGTTCTTCATAACATGGACCAAAATCTCTTCCGATCTCTTTCAAAACTCTGTCCAAAGCCCAGAATGTTGGTTTGTGCTCCTTCTAATGCTGCAACTGATGAGCTTCTTGCCCGTGTTCTTGATCGTGGATTCATTGATGGTGAGATGAAAGTTTATCGTCCTGATGTGGCCAGGGTGGGAGTTGATTCACAATCACGTGCTTCCCAGGCAGTTTCTGTTGAGAGAAGAACTGAACAGCTGTTAATCAAGAGCCGCGAGGAAGTGTCAAAATGGATGCAAGATTTAAGAGGTCAGGAAGCTTATTTCTCTGCGCAAATTGCTGATCTTCAACACAGACTTACAACAGCAGCAGCTGACGGTCGTTCTCAAGGAACTGTTGGTGTTGATCCTGATGTCCTTATTGCCCGGGACCAAAATCGAGATACATTGTTGCAGAACCTTGCAGCAGCTGTTGAAAGTAGGGATAAAGTTCTAGTAGAGATTTCTCGCCTCCTCATTTTAGAATCCAGGTTTCGTGTTGGTGGTAATTTCAATTTGGAGGAAGCCCGAGCTAGTCTGGAGGCAAGTTTTGCCAATGAGGCTGAGATTGTTTTCACCACTGTGTCAAGTAGTGGTCGCAAGTTGTTCTCTCGGCTTACACATGGTTTTGATATGGTAGTTATTGATGAGGCTGCTCAAGCCAGTGAAGCAGCCATTCTTCCTCCTTTAGCTCTTGGTGCTGCACGTTGTGTCCTTGTGGGGGATCCCCAGCAGCTTCCTGCAACAGTTATCAGCAAGGCAGCTGGAACCTTAATGTACAGTAGAAGTCTTTTTGAAAGGTTTCAACAAGCAGGATGCCCTACAATGTTGTTGTCTGTGCAGTATAGGATGCATCCTCAAATTCGAGATTTCCCTTCACGGTACTTCTACCAAGGCCGTCTTACTGATAGTGAAAGTGTTGCTAACTTACCTGATGAGTTGTACTACAAGGACCCTTTACTGAGACCTTATGTATTCTATGATGTTACTTATGGCCGGGAATCTCACAGGGGTGGATCTGTATCTTATCAGAACATACATGAAGCACAGTTCTGTCTTCAGTTGTACGAGCATCTTCAGAAAACACTGAAGTCATTGGGTCTGGGGAGAATCTCTGTTGGCATAATTACGCCATATAAGCTGCAATTGAAATGCCTTCAACATGAATTTTCATCAATTTTAAAGTCAGAAGAAGGGAAGGACATCTATATCAATACTGTTGATGCTTTTCAGGGCCAGGAGCGTGATGTCATTATTATGTCTTGTGTACGTGCCTCAAATCATGGTGTTGGCTTTGTTGCTGATATTCGCCGAATGAATGTTGCTCTTACACGTGCGAGAAGGGCACTGTGGGTATGTTTTCCTGCTTTTTCTTTAAATAATTATTTTTCTGTGAATCTTTTATTTCATCATTACACTGTAGTTGCCTCTCAACCTCCCCCCCAATTCCACAACACAGTTGGCTCAAATTTTTTGAAACTGAATGTTGCTACAGGTCATGGGGAATGCAAATTCTCTGGTCCAATCTGATGACTGGGCTGCATTGATTGCTGATGCTAAAGCAAGGAACTGCTATATGGACATTGACTTTCTCCCAAAAGACTTCTTTGGCCCAAAGGGAATGCAGGGAAAAGGTTCCTCCAATACAAGGGGTTCGAGGATAGGTGGACCAAGACATAGATCTGTAGATATACACATGGACTCCAGATCAGGAACACCATCAGAAGATGATGATAGTGCAGGTGCACCTGTGATTTCTAGGAATGGGAATTATAGATCCTTTAAACCACCAATAGATAGTTCATTAGATGATTTTGATCAATCAGGTGATAAATCAAGGGATGCCTGGCAATATGGCATACAGAAGAGGCAGAGTTCCTCCGGCGTTGTGGGGAAGAGAGACTCCTAGCTGTCTTGGTAGTTATGAGCAGCACATTCTTTTGGCACTTCGGGTGCTTCCTGTTTAAATTTTTTTCCTGCAGTTGTAGTGCAGTGTCTCTGTGCCAGGAGGGGTCATTGGAACCGCGGCTACTTATGCTGATTGCTCTGCTAAATACAGTCTGGAAAAGGTTCTCCAACTGTAATTCCTTCTGCATCACATCTAGTAAATGGGAACTGAAACTGAAACAAACTAGCAGTGCTCTGTTGATGTTGGTGCTTGGACTGGAAGAGCAAAGAGAAGAGTAAAGATGGTTAATTCTGGATAGATTTACTGTAATTGGAACATCCCTGTGATATCTTGCTAATACTCCACTTTAAGGTCTTGAAGGTAAGAAAATATTTTGTTGCATGCAATAATGTGGTCTACTTTCAATTTTTTTGGTCGGTGACTGAGTTTATTGCATGGACGATGGATGCATGAAATTACCAGGAACTCAATTTGGTGGCGTTGAGAAGCTCAGTGGCAATATAAAAAATGGGAGGTGCCACTACATTGCGATGGAATTCATCCTACATTCTGCATCTTTAGTTGACATGGGGTATTAGGAAGGCTTCAGGGTCTTGTAATTCCAATTTGTATGGAAGACGCAAAGGTAATCTTGGGATGTTGAGATCCGCTAGATTGACATCTAAACATTGGATGATTAACCAATTATTTCTTCCAGTCGTTATTTTGAAGGGGAAGTTTAGAGAAAACTTAAGAAAGGAGTACATGCCAGCAACTGATGAGAATTCCAATTTCTGTATAGAAAAAACTGGTACAGGATTTGTTTGACAATATTTGTATACTACAGGCATCTGTACTGTGACTTTGACTGACTTGTACATACATCTTCTGTTGTGGAATCAAGGAACAATTTATTTATTTTTGGCAGAATGAAAAAAAAATTATTATTTTTTTGCTTTGGTTTTACCAGCGTCTTCTGAGTTGGTAGTTTCCTCTCTGGATGTAAATAGTACTTTTCAGTTGTCTGGTGCAAGGTTTTTCTGTAACTTCATTGGTATCTACTTAGGCAATCTAATCCGAACGTGAGCCTTCTCAAGCTCAAGGAGAAAGTTCCTCTACATCGGGCTTTTTGTTTGCAACTTCAATCTTCAGAGTATTTCAGAGGGGATTATGAGCTTACTCTTTGATGGGTATGATGATATGCCTCAGTACAGTGCTATTGTGTTTCTCTTGCTGTGATTTTTCCAGTTCTTATCATATGATAATTGCCAAAAAAAAGGAGGTTCTCTCAGTTTGTGACGAAATCTTCTAGAGAGCATGGAAGATAAGTGCTCCTTAGTCTTCTATGGAAAATTTTATTACTTTAGCCTGTTCTTTTCAGTTAGTTGATGCTCTGCAACTTATTCTTCTGGTCATTGGTCATATCCAAAATCAACTTCTTGTCCTGGAAGAGTAGCTTTTAGATGTTGATTTGGAAAGTGTTCAATTTTCTAGTTCTCCATTTTGGTGCAAATTTATGGCAAAGATTCATGCATATTCGCGTTCTGGTGAATATGAGGGAACCTTTTCCATTTGGGTTTAATTTAAAAAGATCTCTGGATTAATTTTCGTTGTGTTGCTTTTGGGGTTGTTTAGGACATAACATAATATCAGGAGCTGTAATCTCAAGTCACATGTTGATGACAATCAACAGCGAGGTTCCAATTCGAGATTTTCTATATAGAGTATTAGCACTTGAAGCTCTAGCCTTGAAGGAAAGCTTTATTGTTCGGTAAAGCTCATCATTGGCAGCAGGTTGTGTTGGAAGGGTATGCAGTCTGCAGACATTCTTATTGATGCTGTTATAATGAAATAACAATCTTGGTAGTTGGTAGAACATATATAGAAAAGCTCTCTCTCTCTCAATTCTGCAATTTCTCCTTTGCTTTTGTCGCAAGGGATTGTAATATGGGTGCAGATTTGCTAGCTAAGGGAGAGGCCAATAGCAGTTTGTAATATCTTTTAACTCTCTGAATTTTGAATGAATTTTCCTCAGCCAAAATAAATAAATAAATAAAAGAATTTCCATTCAAGTTACTGGTAATCAATCAAAATATTTTTGTCAAGATGATATGTGAATTTCTGGTTTTCAATTTTAATGAAATAATTAATTCAACTCTAAAAAAAACTCTAATCTTTTTTCTTCCTCTAGTAGCTATCTTCCTTAATCAAGATTTTTTATTATTATTAGTTTGAAATCACTCTTTTTACATTTTTTTAAATCAATTTATTTTAAAAAAAGTGGTTATTTCACGTAGATTTATATTTTTATATTGATTATTTTGTTTTTTGTGATTTCATTGTTTTGTTGCGGTTTTTGATTTTGTCGTTTTATTAGAATATTTTTTTTGTCGTTTTGTTGATTGTTATTGTGTGTGACGATTTAGACATGTAAAATATATTCGATTCAGCAGAGATAACAAATTAGATTATGGTTGTTAGAATGTTGCATAACTAGAATCATAGGTATTAGAGTAATTATAATATTATTGAATTTGTAGACTTTATACCAATTTATTTTGCTATTAACGAAGGTATTGTGAATATTTTTACTATTTAATTACTTATAATTTTTAGTAAATTTATATATATTTTTATAGATGTATTGCTATATCAAATTAAAAAAAATTATTTTTCTTGTCAAACATAAATTTAATGAAATAATTAATTGCACTACCATAATGCTTCATTAATAAGGAAGGTAGCTCTGACAAAGAGTCCTTTAGTAAAAGAATAGATATGGGCCAGTAATAAATGTTATTTTTTTTTCACAAGAAATTTTCACAATTCATTGAAATTTAAATGTTTTTTTTAAATTTTTTGATAATTTTTCATTTTTTTTATCTGTATCAAAATTTTTTTTGTCCTTACTAATTATTGAACTTTTTTCGCAAAATCGACAAAGTATTGGTAATTAAGAAAGAAAAAAAGATGATTTCCAGTTAAGGCTGCAATTGGTTGTTGAAAAGGTAGTTGTTGCTTCAACTTCCATGATCTTTTTTTCTTCTTCTTTTGTTCCTTCAATTTTTGTTCCAATTTGTTTTTTTAAATCTGTATTGTTGTTGATTTCTTTTTTGTTTTTTTTTGTTGAAAATGATTAAGATATCTCTAAGGTATACTGAAAGTATTCCCAAGGTATACATGAAATATTCTCATATAATTTCCAAAGGAATATCAAATTATATTCAATGTATTCACAAGAAATTCTTTTCAAGAAATTCTCAATAAATTCTCAAGTATACTCAAAGTATTCCCAAGATATATCTGAAGTATTCCCAAGATATATCTGAAGTATTCCCATGAAATTTCTAAAGGTATACCAAACTATCCTCAAGCTATTCCTTCTACTGAATTCTCAAGGAATTCCCAAGGCATACCTAAAATATGTCAAATGTATACCCATGATATTCCTGAGGTATTACCAAGGTATATCCAAAGTATCCCCAAGATATACCCAAAATATTCAAAAAATGTATACCAAATTTTGAAATTTTGTGATGTTTTGAATTTTGATTGAATTTTTCTTTTTTTTTTAATGATTTAATTGTTCTTGTTCTTTTGTTATTTTTTTGTGAAAATTAAATCAAGATATCTCCAAAATATACCGAAAGTATGTCGAAAATATACCATCTGAGCATATTTTGGGATGATTTTGAGATTTAGGTACTGTTGTAATTTTAGAAAGTTGTTTTCGGTAAAACTGAAAAAAAAAATTGAGCGGCGGCAAAAATGAAAAACAATACCCATTTTATTGATATTTTTATAAAATTCCGTTTTTTCATTTATTTAGGACCAATTTATCATAACTATATTAAATTATTTTATATTTGTGAAACAATATAAATAAATGAATAAATTGTTAAAGTACAAAATATTTTAAGGCATAAGGTATATGTCGTCTCCTGTAATTGATACATTTTGGTTTTTTTTTTTTCCATTTAACCCATGTGTGTGTGGATCCAAAATACTTTAACAATTTATTTATTTATATTGTTTCACAAGTGACTGAATTTTATGTAGTCTCCTATAGTACAAAATATTTTAAGGCATAAGGAAAAATGAGTTATGACTGTAAAATTCTTATCATATACAATTGTATTAATATCTAAATGATTCCTAGCCATAAGATTAATAAGATGAGATGTTGTTAATTCAAATAGAATAACACATATTATACTTCTTGATTTGATTAAGTAATTGATATCATAAACTATAGACATGAGATGTTTAGAGTTAACATATGTATATTTGCTAGAGTAGTTAAATACATTAGATGATCTGTTATGAGATAATAATATGAATTATCTATTCAAATGTCAGTAATAATTTTATTATAAAAGTGATGCAAATATCTTTAGACTTGAGATGCTCGAGATTATCTTGGATATTAGTTATGTACTTTAACTCCATTCTTTATTGTTTCAGGAGATGTTACTCATAAGATGGTGATTGGATATAGCTTGAGGCATTCAAAGGTAGATGAGTAATCACCAAAGGATTCATTGCTTCTGATAGAAAGAGAGTATACCCACAACGTATTATTAAGATAATTACTTGAGAATCTTTTGCCAAAGTGAACATGTATTGAAAATGGTCTTCAAAGACATATATCATTGATTAATGAGTCTTAAGGACAAAAACTAACATCACTTAGACTAGATGCGATGTAATTAGTCTAGTGGGAGCTGACGCTTAGACCATATTTTAAACCGAGTAGGGTATAATGAGAGTGAAATGACGAATTGTATAGACAATTGTCTATAACAAAGTTCGTAGTCAAACAACTGATTTTCTAGTCAATTTGAGTTCATAATATGTTATTAGATACTACTCGTGATCTACTCAAGATCAAGTATTGGTCTGAGTGATCAACATAATTGAGAACCTAATGGGTTATACACATTGAAGGTATAAAATAAGAAGTAAAATGGTCTTGAATATAATCCAAAATGTATGAGAGAGTATTTGGATTGTACGGTATTGCGAGTGCGAAAAGTTTCACAGGTGCGAAGTCATCACGGGGTATAGGGACTCATTAGCGCGCTAGCTTAGACATGGTCATGCTGATTAACACGCTCATGCCAGTGCTCGTATTGTTTGACACGAGCATGGATAGAAGTACTGGCATGCCTGTATTAGGCAATACAGATATGTCATAGAACGTGGCCAACAGCAAATGGGGCATACTACCAAGCCTATTTTTGGAAGATTTTGATTTTGAACTATTTTTGGATTGGAGTTGGACTCTAAATCTTAGGATATTTTAGGAAACAAATAAATACCCTATTTTCATGTTCGGAATATGGAGAGCTGCCATTTTTCCAAATTAAGAGTTAATTCATTTTTTTCCTCGCTATAAGAACAACTCATCTAGCTAGCACTAGGTGATTGTTCAAGTCATCTCCTTCAGATTTCTTCTTTTTTCGCGTGGATTACCGTTAGAGGCAGTCCTACACTTAGATTGTTATAGTTTGTGACAATCCGGTAAGAAGAAATTCAAAAACAATCTTAAGAATACAAAGGTAATCATCTTTAACTTGTAGCAGTTAATCGATTTTGATAACTTAAAGTAATTCAATGGCTTCAGATTTTAAAATTTTTTATTTTTTCGCTGCGTTTCTTGTATGAGATACACATTAACCCAACATTTTTCTCTTCGGTTCTTCCTCTTTCTCATCTCACCTCCACTGTAAAAATGGAGGCCTACCAATGACCTACCATTGTAAAAATTATGAACCTGTGCGCTATCTACCTAGGCTACCACCCCTAAGTCCTTCCCTGCTCCTACTCTTGTTGCTGCATTTGCAGCTATGGCTCAATTTCACTGTCTTTTGCTCTCGCTTGCGTTGATGTGATCGTCTCTCTTTTCTTTGGCTATGGGTTAAAGATCTAAACTACACTAGTGGTCTTAACAATGCCTTTGATATTTTAGATTTACTTATTATTATTAGGTTTATGAATGGTGAATCTAGGGTTTTGGTGAATTATGGTGGTTTATATATATAGTGAATTATGGCGGGAATGGTATATACGATCCCCGTCCTGGTAATTTTATTTATATTTTTATATTATATATATTTATATTTTAATATAATTAATAAATTTAAAAATAATAAAATAAGAATATAGCATTTATTTAAAGTAAAAAATAATTTTTATTTAAAAATTGTATAATTAATTGAAATAAAAAATAATTTTAAATTTTGAAAAAAAAAAAATATATATATATATATATTATAAAAATCGGAGATCAGATCAGGTCGGGATCCCCGTCCCCGTTGGATGTGGGGATGAGGATAAAAAAATTTTCCCGTCAGGGGTCGGGGATGGAGCAGGAGTTTCGGAATCGGGAAAATCCTCTCCAAACCCATCCTATTGTCACTCCTATATATGCATGAGTTGGATCAGATGAAAAAAATTTCAATTTGCAAATTGTGGATTAAATTGAAAAGGAATTTTTAATGTTTACTGAAATTTAAATGTTTTTTTTTTCAAATTTATCGATGATTTTTTATCTTTTCCTCTATACCAAAATTTTTTTCATTCCTACCGATCAATAAAAACGCAATTCTTCTACTCTTCTCAATTTAGTCTCTCCCCTAAACTTTTTTCGCAAAGTAGACATAGTATTGGCCATTGAGGAGGAAAAATAAGATAATTTCCGATTAAGGCTGCAACTGGTTGTTGAAGAGGTGGCTGCTGCTTCAACTTCCATGACTCATTCTTCTTCTTCTTCTTCTATTCCTTCTATTTTCATTTCAATTTTTTCTTTTAAATCTTTTTTTTTTAAACGGATTTAAAGATATTTCAATTTTTGTTGATTCGTCATTGTTTGCTGAGTGATTTGCTCATTCAATCATGATTTGATTACGGCTATTGGATTAATTATTGAATTTGTTTATTTACTTTTTTTAGTTTTTATCTATGTTGTTGATTTTTTTTTGTGAAAATTGCCAAGATATCTTTAAGGTATACCGAAGATATTTTCATAAAATTTCCAAAGGTATGCTAAAGTATTCTCAATATATTTTCATGGAATTTCTTCTAGAAAATTCTCAAATTCTTAAGGTATACTCAAAGTATCCCCGATGTATTCCTATGGAATTTCCAAAGGCATACCGAAATCGCCAAGGCATACCGAAATCGCTAAGGTATTTCTCATTGAGAAATCCCAAGGTGTAAACCCAAAGTATCCCTAAGATATTTCCAAAGTATTTCTAAGAAATTCTTAAAGTATACTTAAGGTACTTCTAACATATACCTAAGGTATTCCGAAAATTATACCAAAGTGTTTGTTTGAAATTTTGTGATATTTTGAATTTTGATTGAATTATATTTATCTTCTTCTTTTTTAATGATTTAATTGTTCTTTTGTTGTTTTTTGTTAAAAATTGAACCAAAATATGCTAAAAATATACCATTTGACATATTTTGGGGTGATTTTGAGATTTAGATACTATTATAATTTTAGAAAATTATTGTGTAAAATTGAAAAAAAAAACCTTTTAACAGCAATAAAAATGTAAATATGTATCTTTTTTTTTTGTATTTTTGTAAAATTTTTCTAAATTGAATGTTATGTTTAATCTGCACTAAACCGATGCACGAACACCTCTAGTCAATTCATTTACTCCACACACTTCTATAATTATCTATAGTTAACTTTCATGTTAGCAATAAAAAATTATATATTTTATTTTATAAATTGGACAGATAATAAAGTGGGCTAAAAAATAGAATTGTTGTGACTAAATGACCAAAAATAATAGGAAGTAAAACGATAAAAAAAATACCAACTATAGAGAACCGGATATATCTTATATCGTATTTTAATGTATGTTAGAATAAGAATTGATGAAAAATAGCTAAATCAAATGACTTATTTGCCCACTGCCTCAACAAGACAGGAAAAAAATAAAAAAATAAAAATGGTTTACTTCGTTCATTTATGAGAGGTTTGGAACTTTGAATTGAAAAAGGAGGGATCCACCGCATCGTCTTAATGGGGAAATCAACAAAATTATTAACCAAATATTTCTAACTTTGTGCCTAAAGTCCAATCACTACCCACTCATTTTCCTGGTTTCTTTTGGGATTGATGTTGAGAATTTTAAAAACAAATTAAAATTTTTTTTATTTCATTAACTAATTTTTTATATATATTTTTTTTCAAATCTATCTATTTAAATACAGTTATCAAAATTAAATAAAAAATACAAAAAAATGTTCTAAAATATTTTTCCCAACTCCACCCCAAACAGTTTTGCCCATGTGTGGATCCAAAAGCTAATTGCTTTCCATCAAATTAATCAGGTCCCATTTCCCAATCTCTATTTCTGGCCGACCCCTTCCGCGGTTGACCTTGTTTTCAAGATTTTCAGTTTTCACCAATTGCTGTTTTTTCAGCCTCCAATTGTTGGATCACTCTGGTTAGTCCGTTATTTTCATTACTCTTTCCACGGATCCTGTTTTTCATCAGTCGTCTTAGATTTTTTTTTTTGTTTTTTTGTTACCTTTTGTATTTGCTTGCTATCTTTCTCATATATACAAAGTCCGTAATTTTATCAGGGTGATTTTTACTTATTTGGCTGCTACTATCATTCTGGATATAGTAGAGTTCCACAGTACTATTTCATTTTGATTTTGAGAGTAATTGTGGGTCAATTGTGTTTTGCTCAAAGCCTTTTCCTGATGTGTTGATAATAATTTCATTTTATCGGATTTGAATTGCAGATGCACCAAAAGCACCTAAAACAAATAATAAAGAAAATGCTAATGTTAATCTCAGTTATAACACTGTTCTTCTTTTTTTTCCCTAAATACTCTCTCTCATGGATTAGGCAGCTAGCAAGTTAACAGTAAACGAATGGGGTTTTGCACTTTTTTGGCTAACTATCAGATTTGACCTCCCCTGTCTTGTTACTGCTGCTTTAATGTTGCGGCTTTGGCAAATTTGAATTTACATTTACTTTTCAATTACTTTTTAGCAGCTTCCTTTTAATCTGTTTGAAAGCGAAGGAACGAAGATCTCATTTTATTTGCAATTACAATTTGCAGTAGATTCATTTGTAATTGAATTTTCACATGCCTAAGGTTCAGTTGACTTCAAGTGGAGTTTGTAGTTAGAAAAACTGAAGAATTAACTTTGATTTGCATTTTTTTTTTCTAAAATGTGCAACACGCATTAGTTTATTGGAATTTTGCAATGATTAAAACAGTGGTGGGAATTTAAGCGTAATAAATTCTAAATTTCAAATAGAGTTGAATGCCAGGGGGGTTGAAATTCAGATATTCCAAAAGGCTTTTTTTATTTTATTTCCGAGTCTGCTGAGTTTAGAGTTCCCAATAAATTCCATTAAATTACATGGACTTCAGCAATAAGCAGATGGCTTTTTCTGTATCAGTACATGTAGTCATCATACCCAGTACAGAAAAAGTTACGATTAATTAATGCTCATTGCTTGGATAGACTTTTTCAGTTATACTTGCCTACTCCCATACTCTAGTTGGATGCCGTAATTGCTTATATAAATGTGCTACACTGTGCTTGTGACGCATCGAGAAATAAACTAGAAGATTTAGATATGAATATAATACACAAAGGAGTATTGTTTGAATGGTATTTCAGATGAAAAGGAAATAATAAGCAGGACCACATTACTCACATTTAAAATTCTCTTTATCCTTTTAAATATTCAAACATGAATAACTGCTTAATCATTCGTTTTTTGGTCTAAGCATAGATTAAAAACTATCTTTTGTTTCCGGCCCGACTAAAGCTCTCAAAACATAGTCTTAAAGTCTCAATCTTCCATGATGAAAGTATTAGGATATCTAGATATTTTTGGATGTGGAAAATATCGCAACAATACAGCTTCCATTTTATGGAGCTCTTGAATTGGTAACTCATCCTCCTCTTATAGTAAAAATAGTTAAGTGATATAGAGCTTGATTTTTTTAATTTCATAAATGATACTGGAGGTTTACTTATACTCTTTTCACTTATTTTAGCTGTGCTTGGTGTTTCTTACTCACTCGCAACTATAAATTACAGTTTCTTATTGTTGATGTACAATATCAGTAGCTGAACTCGTCTTCTCTCTTCATTAACTCCATATAAAGCAATGACCACTGTAAATAAGTCTTGGCAGCAATTTTTTTATTTTATTTATTGTTTGTCAATAGGGCACAAGTTAAAATTCTTTCTTTTCTTATGAGACAAAAAAAACTCACATTGTCTGGGTGCATTTCTTATAGTCATTTCACATTGTCTTGGCAGCGTGAATATTGATAAAGTTTGCCCCTTCCTATTCTCCCACAAGAACCAATTAAAATTTGTGGAATTAAATTTTTTATTTTAATTTGATGCCTTTTCCTCCTATAGGGCGCAAGACTAAAGTTCTTTCTGCCTGGCTGGATTGGAAGAAACTTACTGCCTCCTCTAGGATCATCTTTTGGATTATCACTTTTTGCAGCATAATTTGGTTTTTGGTTATATATGTTTACATTTTCTATTTACTGTCGGAAAAAGTAAATATACTTATGTGGGAGATAATGAGATAAGAAAACATGGGTTATGTTGATTTAGGATGTCTTCAATTATTGACTTTCAGGGAAACTTGCAATGAGTGAGGGACTAAAGAAATCTCCTTCAAATGGCTTTGAGAAGGCTTTGACAACTCAAGAGCAGCAGGCAAAGGTAGACCTCGCTGTGCCTTGTCTGTGTTGTCATAATTACTAATTGTGATTTTCATATGATTTATAAATAACGTAAGGCATGCAAGTGCATATTGTGGGTTGAGAAAAGTTTTTAAGCTTTTGAAACTTTTTGATGTTTGTCTGTTAGCAGATTAATGAGGTGAAGAAGTTGGTGGGGACATTGCCAGAGAAGTTATCCATTTATTGTTCTGATGCTTCAATCTCAAGACATCTGAGGGCACGGAACTGGAGTGTAAAGAAGGCAACAAAAATGCTGAAAGAAACTCTAAAATGGAGAGCACAATGCAAACCGGAAGATATTCGCTGGGTACTTACCTTGATTCTGCATTTTTAATTATCACTAATCTTTATGCCTGATTCTCCGAATGTAACAGCTTTTTTTTTTATTTTCTATGATCTACTTGGAACAGAAATCTACTTTTTCTTTTTTGCGTATTGTAGCACTATAAGGCTTTATTTTACATGTCATTTTATAGTGAAAGTTTATGGCACACTTAGAAGTGACCTCTAGGAGGTTTTACAAAATACTGAATCAGAGGCTTATTTGCATATTGTTGGTTCAAATACGTAAACCTGACCTATTAACACTAAATGAAATGCCACCAAGTTTGTGTAAATGCAAAATTGAGGGCGGAAATGGCTACAGCTTAGTGAGTTACCTCAATTCACTTTGTAGTCTGCTCTCTGTGTGGATTCTTGGCCCTGATCAAATTTATTTTGCAGTTTAGAATACTACTTTTAATGCAATATTTTCAAGTATTTCATGATTTCTTGTTTGCGGTGTAGGAAGAAGTTGCTCGTGAAGCCGAGACAGGGAAAATTTACAGATCTAATTATGTTGACAAACATGGGAGAACAGTTCTTGTCATGAGACCCAGCTGCCAGGTTTCATATGACCATTTTTTATCAACCTTCTTGCATGTTTTGTTTTGATGAAGTATGTTATTACTTACGGTAATTTTTTTGTGTCAATGCATCTCAAAGTCATTCTTTTAATTCACAGCATACAAAGAGAGGGTTAAATTGTTCAATATATGATTCTAACATAGAGCACATATTCAAATTATTTATCTGATTCTTAATTCAAAAATTTGTAATTTCTCTATTCATGGTAGACATAGTTTCTTTTCCCTGTTCTTTATCATTGAATGAGATTTTGATTGTGATTTTCACTGTTTGGTTTACCTTTTCTCTTATGATGTTAAAATCGGGTTGGATAACTGAGACTATATTGTGGTCCTTGGTGAGAATATTTACATATGTGAAAACTGATATGTGCTTATAGGCTGAGATATTATGCAGTCTAATGGAATGACCTCTTAGATGACAAAATTGGTAGAATTCTACTTTGACATTTGTTTCTTAGTTTTCATAACTCAAAATTTTTATTGCAGAACTCAAAATCAACAAAAGGACAGATTAAATACTTGGTGTACTGCATGGAAAATGCCATTCTGAATTTGTCACCAGACCAGGAGCAGATGGTATGGTTGATTGATTTCCATGGTTTCAATCTATCACATATTTCGCTCAAGGTGACAAAGGAAACAGCCCATGTATTACAAGATCATTATCCAGAACGACTGGGTTTAGCAATACTTTACAACCCACCTAAGTTTTTCGAACCATTTTGGACGGTAAACTTGCATGACCTTGTTTATGTCATTCATTTCCATGATGCTTTGAATTTCAATTAGAGAATTATAAATTATAAATTTTTTGTGCGTCTTGCTATAAAGATTCCATATTTATATTCTTTTCCTTTTCGTCTCCAAATTGCAATAAGTGCAAATCTTGCAAATGTAATGGGCTTTATTGTAGACTGAGTTCCTGGTAGCATGTGTTGGAATGTCTAAGGTGGTCATACAACCTATGGACGGAATGTATGGCACCATGCTAGCTTTTGGCTCAAGATCTATATTAAACAAAGCCCCAGTATTTTCTATCCTTTTTTGAATCTTCAGCCACTATTGATCGCATACTTCATTCAATGCAGTACATATTTTTTCTGTATTTTTGTCCAACCCATGTTAAATAGTTATGTAGCAAATACTATTGGAGGATCATTAAGTTTGTGAGATTGTGAATCATACAATTAAACCCCTAATTTTAGTTAATTATATTGCATTGTGATATCTCTTTGGTATTTTCTTAGTTTTGCTGAAAAGACATAATACAGTTTGTTCTGTATAGTGCAAGTTCTTTATTGCCAATAATGGGTTGCTGTTGTTAGTTATTTTTGGTCTACCTTTTTGATATATTGCTTTATGCTGGTTTAGTATGCGTGTAATGCTAAGCAATTCTTATTGCAGGTAGCCAAAGCCTTCCTAGAACCTAAGACTTATAATAAAGTCAAGTTTGTCTATTCCGACGAACTAAACACCATGAAAATAATGGAGGATCTATTTGATATGGAACAACTTGAGTCTGCATTTGGTGGTAAAGATACTACAGGTTTTGATATCAATAAATATGCTGAGAGAATGAGGGAAGATGATAAAAGGATGCCTTCTTTTTGGACAAGAAACAATCCTCCCTCAATGGCGCGAGAGACAATGCTAACATCTACTACTTCATTGGATCCCAGCAAGGACTCAAATTCTGATACTTCAGAAACTGATGAAACAACAGAAAGTTCTAAGCTTTGTGGGATAGATTCAGAAATCATCTCTTCAGATGACAATACAGTAGTGACTGACAGTGCCAGACAAGAGTCGGGAAATGTACATCCTGATGAAGTTGTAACTGAGTCAATGAAGCACAATCATGATTCTATTAAGGTATGATAACCTGATAGCTTTGATGTTAGCACAGCTGATTTTTCACTTTCGTGAGAGATTAAAATCACGAGAGTTTCTGTCTTGTTTTTGGTAACTTGTGGAAGACTCATCAAATGATTTTTCCTCGTTGAGTTTATGAAATGTCAGTCAGAACATACATTATATGTACTGTTCCTTGTTCAATCCGTATATTGTGACTCTGTGCTGTCAACAACACGATTTGAGTTAAAATGGTGACCAGGCTTAATTATATCTAAAGTGCCAAGAAAGGTCATAATCAAGAAATAAAAGGCTTCTCTTGAATTCTGGTTTAACAATCAAGGACAGGTCGGCTCTACGAAAAAACCAGCTCAGTCAACCATGTTTTCTAAAAAAATATCAAAATTTGACACTGATTGGATATTCTGTGTCTCCAATTAGCAAGTATTGAGAACCTTCATCAATCACCATTGAACCATCGTCATTAGCTCTGCTAAGGTGCTCACAAGGGCTCGGCTTATATTTAATTTCAACATTCTCCCCTGCATTAAGCTTCACAGGTTGGAATCCAACCAACTTCTTAATTGGCCTCCCACCCTTAATCTTCGATTGCCTTATGAAAAGCAATATTGGATGTTTGCCTTCTGTCCTGCCGTTATTTTTAATTCTTATACTAACTGAAAACTCACTCGTTTCACATACATTTTCTCCCAATTCTGAAACTAGCCTGTAACTGATTGAATTTAAGCTTTTACTGTTACCGTCACTTGACGATCCCAGGTGGATCTCGTTTGGTGTAACAGAAACAAACTCATAAGAGTAGTTTGAGTAACTTAAGCCGTAACCAAATTCAAAAACCTTTTTGCCTTGATAGAATCTGTAAGTGCGACCAGGATAGCCTGAAGATGGTTGAGGCCGCATCCTCATGTCTGTCATTGGTACCTTGGTGAAATCTTGTGGATACCAAGTCACTGGCAATCTCCCACCTGCATAGCACGATAGTATTGGAAAAACTATAGCTTTAGAATATTTAATTTTTTTTCTTCTGTTCATGCAAAGAAATGGGTTAATTTATACTGTATTAGCAATTTTGAAGTTCACCTGGATTGAGGTCGCCAAAGATAATTTCTGCTAATGCAGTTCCTCCAGCTTCACCTGGATAGCCAGCCCACAGAATACTTCCAATTTTTTTATCAGACTTCGCAAAAGATATGTCCACTGGTCCTCCACAGAGAAGCACCAGGATCACAGGTTTCTTTGCAGCTTCTGCAACTCTAGTTATCAACTTCTGCTGCTTCCCTGGAAGCAGTAGGTCTAAACGATCGATTTGTTCTGCTTCTTGAGTCTGATCAAGTCCCATGACCAATACAACTTGGTCTGCATTTCTAGCTATTTGTAACGCTTCTTTAACTGAAGAACATGCAACAGTTTTACAACCCTGATGGTATATAGTGTTAGTAATGTAGTTCTGCAATCCTTGCAACGGTGTAACAGTTTTGCAAGGGGGACCTGCATAATTTCCAACTAGTGTGGTTGAATTATCCGCATTGGGGCCTATAACTGCAAGGGATTTGGTTTTATGTTTTGAAAGAGGGAGAAGTTGGTCAGAATTCTTTAGCAGAACAATGCCATCTCGAGCTGCTTCAAGGGCTAGAGCCTGATGCTCTCTGCAGCAAAGTTGGTCTGCATCAATGTGACCATATGGCAATTTAGCTGGATTGCCATTAAATAATCCCAACCTCATCCTAATGGAGAAAAGGTTATGAAGGGCTCTGTCTATTTCTGATTCTGGCAGTTTCTTCTTTTTTACTGCTAATTTAGAGTAATTCTTCAAATAGCTATCTGATATGGATGTGGTGCACTCTACATCGATCCCTACAGTTAAACTCTAAAAGATTAAAAAAAAAAACACTTTGAAACTAAGAATAGAGTAAAAGGTAGCACCGCGCCATCATACCTGCTTTAAGCACATCTGCTGCTGCGTCCTCGGGTAATTTAGCATATCCTTGATCATCATGGATGACTTTCACCGCATCGCAGTCAGAGGTGATGTATCTGAAAATCAGGTACAAGCCTTTGTTAATCCGAAGAAAATTCCCCTTTATTGTCATTAGCAGATTAATGGTTTATTTATATGTTACCCTTGGTAGTACCACTGTCCTCTTGCTGTATTAGATAAAAATTCGTGATTTGCACAATTTGGAATTCCATTAACTTGATTATAAGCACACATTATCCCGCTGGCTTTTCCTTCTTTTATGCAATTTTGAAATGGAGGTTGATAAGTATCAGCTAAGTCCTGCGCTGAGACCTGAACCCAGAGAACACATTTAATACCTAAAAGCACAAACCAAGAAAGGTTATTACCCACCAATCTTCTCTCTCTCAGCTTATGGGATTCCGACTGTGGTTCAAACTCAGTGACTAAATTGTTTTATGAGACTAGGTAATCATCACTAATGCAAAGCTCATTAGTCAATAATATAAGGTTTTTTTTTTTCCTCTAAGAAAAAAGCATGCATAATGACCGTGAAAAAGGAGTAAGCAAGACTGATGTTTCTATTACTTACAGAAGCATTAAAGGTGAACCTAGTCACACCTTTCCAATTATCCAAGTCATGAGCAGTAAAATGTTTGCAGCAAGCTGAAGCTTGAAGATGCTCGCCAATGTGCCCTCCTTCATAAGAGTCACCTTGAACTCCTCTAACAAATGACACTGCATACTTCCCTGCAACCATTGGATCTTCCCCTGGTGTCTCTTGCCCTCTTCCCCATCTTGGATCCCTAAATATGTTAATATTTGGTGCCCAAAAAGTCAAGCCTGTTGCTTGTCCAGCATTATAAATTGCTCTGGCCTCCTTTCCAGTTACCTTCATGTATATTAAACATCCACAAATGATTACCTTTTCTCTAAAACTATGCATAACCTAACAAATAAGTATACATAATTATGCCGACTTACTTGACCAATGCGATACCAGAGTTGGGTATCAAATGAAGCAGCAGAAAGAATGACTTGGGGGAAGCTAGTGGCATTTGTAATGGTTCCATTGAAATGGATGCCTTGCATTTCACTGACATGGGGAAGGAAGGCAACACCATGTAAAGCTTCAGACCACCATTGATAAGCAGGGACGCTGAGCCGGGGAATTGCATCTGCTGTGTTAACTAGCTGAGAAACTTTCTCATCTAAAGTCAGTCTAGAAACAAGGTCTTTCACCCTCTCCGTTATAGGCAATGAGGTTTGGCAAAAGGGGTAAGACTCTGTTGATGGGTTAGACGGGTCACAGGCAAATGGAGGCTTAGCTGAGTGTGCAAAGATGAAAAGCAGGGAAGTAAGGTGGAGAAGGAGATGAACATAGCTTTGAAGCTTCATGTTGCTTTATGAGTCTGCTAGGAAGAGCTTCTTTTTACTTCATAGACATGCAAATTTTTAGGACACAAGTCAACACTCGATTACAAACAAGACAATTCCTGTGAGCTGTAAGAGACAGAGTGGTTAGCAATTTATAGGAAACGACAAAATGATGCCGTTGCTCTATTTATTTCTCCAAGAATTGTTTATGTGGCTGCTTTGGATAAGAAAACAACTGGTAAGTTATATGTTTGCAAAGAATAAACCAGTATCATGTAAGTTATTTTTTCTTTAGTGATATTCTCACATTAGTTTGGTCATATCAACTCGATCTATGCAATAATTTTTCTTTTTATCTCATTTCAATTTCAGCTCTAAAAAGCATATGAAATACATAAAATTTGCTTTATAAAGTATTTGTCTTTTCATACAATTTTCTGTAAAGCAACACTTAAGCCTTTTAAGCACAGAGCTGCTACTCAATCATTCCTTGTTATTGTTAAATATCTTATCTTACCTTACAACCCAATTAGCTGCGTTCAGAGATATCAGTAAAGACGAATCGATTTGGAATGCAAGGATTTTAGCACTAGATCATTTAAAATTACAAATTGAGTTTTTGATGTAAATCCCTACATTATTATTATTATTATGTTAATTACCATTATAATTGCAACATAAAAGGTAGCTCATTGTTCTTATCTCAAAATTTTTATTTTCTCATAATATCCATTTGCACTTTTAGAATATAATTAATAGTTACCTAATTTAAGATATTGATTAATTTAAATTTTTAAAATTAAGGAATTATTAATTATGTAAATTTATTTAAAATAACATAGAATAACTGCCATATACGTTTTTTATTTGTCATTTTCTTGCTATATGCAGGTTATATATGAACGAAAATTATTTATAATCAATGTTAATAATGAACAATTTATGTTCACATAAACCAAATTATATATTTGTTATATACAGGTTATATTGATGTTATCATATACAAAATCCTGCACAAATTTATTTTATTTTTAATGATGAAACTAAATTTTGTAACACCGAATGAATATAAAAATGTGTTTCAATCATGTACCAATTCAATGTTGAGGAATACATTTTTGTTTAAGATATAACATATTGAAATAAAAAAGTGTGTTTTTCTTGTATTGAATATTTAATTGCCAAATAATAGTGACATTGTTTGAATGTTATATGTAGGTTATCTAAGGTTATATTAGTGGTATATGATACGAATTCTTGCACATATATTGCAATTCAACTTGTTTTTGTTACACAGACCAAGTTATATATTTGTTATATGCAGGTTATATTGGTGTTGTATAATATTAAATCATGCACAAATTTAATTATTTTTAATGATGAATCCAAATTTTGTAATACCATAACTGTTATTTAACTGTATGTGTATAGGTATGAACAATATAAAGACATTCGTATAATACCCTCTACGGTGATGATTGAAAAAGGTGAAATTTGAGCCTCCCAAATTCTCCAATGCAATGAGTTTTCTTCATTTATGAGAGAGAAAGAACTCTATCCCTGCCAATCAAAATCTATTAAAAAATCTCAATTGTTTAATGTCTTTCTGTGGTCAAATCTTTATGATTCCCCGTTTGTTCGATTTTCCAAATGATGATAAGCAATCATTCATTAATCAAAGCACACATTCATAAACTGTTTGATTTTTTTTTTTCTTACATATACCTTTAAACGAGCATGTGTACACTATGACTGATAGTTTATACTAGAGATGGAGCAGCGTGGATGGAAGTAGCTGATCCGCTGTCGACAGCGGAGATGACTGGGGTGGGGTGAAGACTGCAGCTATAGGTGGGGTGGAGACTGCAATATCATTCATTGAAATGCTCATTCCAGAAAATAAAGTAATGTGATTTGGATATTTGTATAGTAGAGAAAAAGAAGAAGAGGAGTAGACATGTTTTTAGAGATTGATATTTATTTGTTTAATTTAATATTAGAGGTACAATAGAAATTTTAAAACTTATAAAAAAAAAAAAAATCTTTTAGTTAATAAAATTTATTATATACAATAAGGTAATTAGTATTAAAAAAAAAAAGTAACGTTGTGTATAATTTTTTCTTACAAATTCAAATGGATTAAAGAAAGAAACAGGATCCCGCTGTTTTTCCTAGCCCAGCCCATTTGGATATTCAAACAATCAAGTATAGCAAGCCCAGCCCAATTCATAACCTCAAAAAAGAAAAGGCTCTCAAATTATATGATTTGTTTTATTTTTATTAAATTATGCAGTTATTTTGATAAATTTGAAAATATTTATTGTTAATCTCTTTTTGTTAAGGAGATACTAATACAATATATCAAATTTTAAATGTACTAATATAATAGATCGAATTTACAGATGATACTAATATAATATGTCAAATTTCATAAAATAATAATTTTTTTTGTAATTTTGCCATAATTAAATTTTTTTCTAATATAAAATCTAATAAAATGATGTATTAATAGAATATAATAAAATAGAAAAATAAATAATATAATTTTTGAAACTCATAAAAATACTAATATAATATATTTTCCCTTAATTTTAATTAAAAGCCAATTGGGAACTCATGATGCTAATTTTTTAACTACTCTACTTTGGTGTATAAAATTATCCTTTCATATTACATAATTTTTTTTTTGTTTTTTTATCAACATAAAGCCACGTGTTTCAGATGTAGTGACCAAAGCATTAGACTATAATAAATTAACTTATCTTTTTGTTACCAATATCAAAATGTCGGTTATTAGTGTGAGCAAGTAATCTCTTGTTCCACACTCGATAAACCTGCTATCATAATCTGATACAGTGATAGGTATGGCAGTTGGTCAAAAACTAACTCCGGTTAAATATCTAGGAAAATTCTGCTATTTTAATT
>CATIWF010119115.1:0-16614 GCA_949630135.1 Balakata baccata
AGAAAAATTGGACCATCGTGGAATATTTTATGCAATTTAAATGAGTGTTTTTTTTTCTACCCTGTTTCTGCCCTTAGGCAGTTTTCGGACACCAATTTTGTTTTTTCATATCTTAGAACGTGTAAGTCATATTTTAATAAAGGTTTTTATGGACATATATATGTCAAAATGGAACATTTTTCATGTTTACAACTTTCATCCATTGTATCTCTAAGGTCCTCATATGGTAGGGTAATTGTGACTAGTGAGAAACAGGGCTGGCATCTGGACCAGTCTAACTTGTGATGGCCATAACTCACAACATACATAACATATTGAGGTAACTTTTGTGCAAAATTTAGCTAAGACATGTACCTATAATTTTATGTTTTGATCATTTACATATTATGTCTATAAGGAGTTCAAAATTGGCAAGCAACTGTCTGGACCTACACAGGATACTAAGCAGGCACCTCAAATATGGAATAGACATGCCTCTCTTGCCTATAACTCAGCATCCACCCATAATCTACTCCTGAAATTTTTTATACAACGTTATAACACATATATCTACAACTTTCATGTTTTAAGTTTCATAAATTACCAACTCTATCATATAGAAAAATAACTAAAATAGCAAGTGATTCAGCTAGGTTCCTCAATTGAACCAGTTCCAGTCCGATGCCAATATCTTTGCATGGAGACCAAATCATGCAAAACTATTTATATATCCATAAACCAAAGATATAAACTACAAGTGTTATGTTTGACATCATTCCAGAATTAGTCTCTATGGCTTTCAAAATCGAGTTGCAAGACACTGCTTGTGACAGACCCTAATCAGTCATAATGAACACTTAAAGAAGAAGAGATGATTACTTACCAAGAACAAACTTTTAAGGGCTGAATTTCCAGCAAAACATAAGTGAAACAATGATGAAAAGAAGGCTCTTATGGGAGAAGAAGAAGAAGAAGAAACGGGCTGGGAAGAAATGGCTCTTCAAATTGTGTGAAAATGCAGAATAGGCAGCAATGGATAAGCCAAAGCTGCCTTGCCTTATCCTTTCTTCCTTTTTTTTTAACTTTTCTGAATTATTAATATTTTATTTATTTATTTATTTATTTTTATTATTTTTTCTACATATTTATATGTACGTAGTGCCAAAAATACTATCTAGTCAAATTGTCCAATAAAAATAATTTAACTATACTAAATTTCATTTATTTCAAATTTAATCATTTTATTTAATTTCATTTTCAATGTCTTGTATCCTTATTTAAATTATAACTAGACACGTATGACTTACTCCTATTGCGATAAATCGACTCGTGGCAAGTTTACCTTGTGAACACGTTCTAACTGAAATTCTTATGCATGCGTGTGTTTCATGTGAATGACATTTATAGAATGTACATGTTCAAATGAAATGTATGTGATAATGCATGTATAGACGGTCGAGGATGTTATATTGTATATGCTACTGTTTTTTTATAAAAAACAACAGTGTATAGTCCTTTTTTTCTAAAAACAAATTTACTAAATTCTATTTAATATTATTATATTAAGTTTGTAAATTCAATAGTTGTGACAGCCCACCTATATAATTGGAATAATCTCATTTTATAAGCGGAATGTAAAAACGAGCTAGATAAAACTGGTTCGAATTAAAAGTTTTTATTTAATATCTTAATCAATTTGTTTATGTCCAATTAGACATGTAAATCCAATTACCAAAGCATACCATCATGTTTTATAAAAATAATATACTTAACCATAACTATTGGAATTAACATTTTCTAGCTTACCAAGCCTCACATCCCAATTGGAATTAACATTTTTTAGCTTACTAAGCCTTACATCCCACGATTTACATATATAATATCCAACATATAAAAACATGTTCTTATCTATATACAAAACATCTCTATCTAAACCTATATGCATAATAATGAACAAGTACGAAGTTATGTCTCCAACCCACAAACCAGGTCTGATGTGTCTCCTCTGATATGGGCTTGTACTTCCTCTATCAATTTTATTGTCTACTATCTACAAGCTCCAGTTCCTGTGCGGAAAAAAACCACGCCAAGCCATTTCTAGCTTAGTGGTACATATAAGCATTTAAATTTTCCCATGTAAGCATACAAATGTGTGACACAAATATATCATGGCATATTTTATACAATAAGACATATAATATGAAAGAATAGAGATGTCAAGCACATTCAACAAATAAATTCATATTACCTCATATAATAATTTCTTTCTTTGTTACTTATGTCAATTAGTTAATTTCCATATTCCATTTTTTAATATATTAGCCCAAAACTCACATGTTGTATTATTCTCAAATGCCCGACATGTTATTGATGCATATACAAAACACATTATCTACCCATGTATGAAATTTATATGCACTTATAACACTATGTATGCATAACTTTTATTTATTCTATTATATTATTTGAACACAACTCAAACAAGACAAGTTTACATGAACAAATATCAAGAGAAATTATCTATTCAAATTCTAGGTTTCCATTTATTAATTATTAGCCAAAATCTCATTCTTGAACTATCCAAATATAGGGCATGTGGTAGGGCCGCTTGTGGAGCTAAAGTCACCCTATTCACCATAATCTCAAGTGAAGAGCGCTCACAAAGCTAAAGCCACTTGACTGAGTATATCATCATATGTATGTAAACAAGATCAAAGAGAACTCGTAGAGCTAAAGCCACCCTATCCTTTAATCATATCAACGTCGATACTGTGTTGCCCCCGCAATGGTGCACCATCTATCCCTAATTAGTCCTCAGGTAGAGATATGGGCAATTAAAGCCATTATATATATATATATATATATATATATATATATATATAAAATTCCATTACAATCTCATATGCTATAATTATTAAGCATCATATATATGCATAACCAACACTTATACATGCTCAAAATCATGTAAACATATAGAATTTTCATCACATATAATCACAAAGAAAGTATTGACATGCTCAAATCATGTTTACTATCATAAAGGAAACACACATAAATTGCCAAAACAATTTCACGTAGCCTTGGATGTGGCTCTTGTGGTGAAGCATTCTATTTCTCCTTGGTTCATACATCACAGCGTGACACTTTGAGTCATGGTCGTGACTTTTTTAATTATCTTATTTTCAAATTTTAATTCATTCTTTAAGACATAAAACTCTCGTATAGTCACACTCAATTAATCTTGAACACAAATAATCATATTTAACATCATTTTATGATTCTAAAACATGCCATGTGACTTCTCATATAAACTCATAACAAGTCATTAATTTATCCAAACATACAAGTCATACATAAATTTCCAAACTCATTCTTTATTTTCAGAATTATTCATTAACAAGCAATTCATGAGCCAATATTCAATATACATTTATTTCTTGTTATAGTTGTTAGAGAAGTGCTCTAAAGGCAATCACCTTTAGCACTTATTGTACAAATCTAATTAATTAATAAAAGGTATTTTCATTAATTTGGTGTTGATTTGATATATGAATTGATAGTGATCTTAAATCAATTAATGAAGTCCTTGATAAATAACAAAGTATGAAGGAAATCATGATGAGATCATGATAATGTGATTCTTATCATGTGTAATTATGTTAGTATCTAAATTATCCCTAGTCATATGATTAAGTTGGATAAACTAGCACATGTTATATTCCTTGATTGGATCAAGCAGTAGATCTTATAATCTGTAAGCATGAGATGTTTAGAGTTAACATGCGGATGCTCGCTAAGAGTAGCCAAGTACATTGGATGACTTTCTACGAGACAATCATATCAATGATAGTCTCATCATAGTAATGGTGCAAGTATCCTTAGACTTGAGGTACTCAAAGATATCTTAAATACTGATTATGTACTTTGACTCTATTCCTTGTTATCTCATAAAGGTTGCTCATAGGGTGGTGATTGGGTATAGCTTGAGGTATTCGAAGGTAATTAGGTAGCGAATAAAGGATTCACGACTCCAAATAGATGGGGTGTATACCTATGGCCACTTGCCAGGACATTACTCGGGAATCTCTAGCTAGAGTGGAAATGTCATGAAGATGATCTTCAGTGACATGTGTAATAGAGTAATGAGTCTCAAGGACAAGATCCAACATCACTTGGGCTAGGTACGACGTAGTCAGTCTAGTGGGAGTTAACATATTTGTTAGAGATGTGCCCAAAAGGCAATTGCCTCTGGCACTTAGTATACACTTTCATAAAGACATTCTTTCATTATATTAGTATTCATTAACATATGAATTGATCAGGTATCTAGCAACATATCATGACCTCCAATTAACCGAAAAATCAGTGGTTTGACTACGAATATTTCCATAGACAATTTCTATGCATTTTATCATTTCTCCATTCTATACCCTACTCGGTTCAGAGTATGGATAATGTGCTAACTTCCGCTAGACTGACTGCATCACACCCAGCCCAAGTGAAGTTGAATCTTATCCTTGAGACTAATTACTCTATTAAACATGTCACTGAAGATCATCTCCATGACATTTCCACTATGGCTAGAAATTTCCGAGTAATGTCCCAACAAGTGGCTATGGATATACACTCCCCCTACTCGAAGTGGTGAATCCTTTGTTGGCTATCCAATTACCTTCGAATATCTCAAGTTGTACTCAATCACCACCCTATGAGCAACCTCTATGAGATAACAAGGAATAGAGTCAAAGTATAGAATCAGTATCCAATATATCCTTGAATACCTCAAGTCTAAGGATACTTGCATCATTGCTATGATGAGATTATCATTGACATTTGAAAAGAATATCCACGTGATTGTCTTATAGAAGGTCATCTAATGTATTTGGCTACTCTTAGCAAGCATTCACATGTTAACTATAAATATTTCATGCTTACAAATTATGAGATCTACTGCTTGATTCAATTAAGGAATATAACATGTGCTAATTTATTCAGATTAATAATGTTTTGTCTCATTAACCCTATGAGTAGGAATAATTTAGTTATTAACATAATTACACATGATAAGAATCTCATTATCATGATCTCATCGTGATTTTCTTCATACTGTATTATGTATCAAGGACTTCATTAATTGATATAAGATCACTATTAATTCATATATCAAACGAATACCAAATTAATGAAAAATATCTTTTATTAATTTAATAAATATGTACAATAAGTGCTAAAAGTGACTGTCTTTAAAACATTTCTCTAACAGTTTTCACTTATTTTCACCATGGTAGAAGTCGAATTAGAGTAAGCTCAAAATATAAAATTTATAGCTCTATACTTCCTATAGTTGTCTACCCAATTTCATATTCATATTCATTGTGCAAATTGAGTTATAATGAAAAGAATCATGACTATTTCTTTGATTAAAGTTGTTTCTTATGTATCAATGCAACTCTAGTCACTTTTTCCTTATTCTTGAGGTGTTTGTAAACCGAATTAATCAAAGTGAAAAGTATAAAATTAAGTTATGTCTTATCTAAATCCCTATGAAAGTCTTACTTTAATGTATTGTATTTTATGAGTTATGATCTTAATAAGGAAGCCACTTTCAAATTAGGTTTGTACATAACCACCAAATGTAATTATGTATAAACTTCCATAAAGTTCTACTAAACTCCAAGATTATGGAGTTTGTTTACTCATGTGGGTCTCCAATTTATCGTGAACCTCATTTGAAAGTACAATTGATCAATAATTGGTAGAACACTTATTCTTAGTGTGTTAAACAAATAACTAAAATTTTTTCTAGTGGCAGTGTAACATTTTAGGACTATCCACCCTATAACTCTTTCTATACTTGTCCAATTTATGTAATTCTTATTTCTAATTAAATTTAATATATAGGACTATAACATATTACAATTTCAGATTATTTGGAACATTATAAATTTTTGGTGAAATTTCAAACGTTGCCCTGTTTTCTATCTTTAGACAGTTTTGAAATACTATATTTCAAAAATTCATATCTTACAACTTACAGGTTACATTATTATGAAACTTTGTAGAAACTTAGGAAGGACAATATGAAATATTTTTTATGTTTACCACTTTTCCCAATTCAGTCTTTAAGATCCTCAAACAATTGAGAAAATATAATTGTCCAACACATGAGTGATACACGTAACAGTCTTCCTTATTAATACCATAACTCACAAAATATACAACTTGGGATTTAAATAAGACATAAAACTAAAATTTTTATGTTTTTACTTTGATTAATTCAATCTTTAAACGGCTCAAAAATAAGGACAAAGTAGTTGAAGCTGCATTGGAATACAAGAAGAAGTTTTAATAAAATAAACAATCATGATTCTTTTCATTATAACTCAACCTATAAATGAATATTAATATGAAATTTGGGAGACATACAATTTTTATATTTTGAACTTCCTCTAATTCAACTTCTACCATAGTGTAAATAAGTAAAACAATAGTAAAATTTGATGATGTAGGAATTGGAACCAGTCCCACTTAATTGAAGACATCTTTTTATATACACTAAATCTTTCAAAACCATTTGACATGCATATAAATAAGATATAAATCTACAAGTTTCATATTCGGAACTTCTCAAAATTCTTCCTTTAAGACTAAGAAAATGAAGTCCTATATTTCTGTAGTAATATAATTACTTGCACCCACAACCTAACAAACATCAATCTATTTTTAGCAACTCAAGAGAGAATAATCAACTTGCCAATGGTCAAATAGCTTGGTTTGTGGCTGGAACTATGAAAGAAAATTGAAGAAATGAAAGAATAAGAAGAAAAAAGTTATTAAAAGATGGACAGATTGCCCTTATCTACTCCACCATATACTTCCAAATTTTTCTCATCCACATCTTTCAATTTATTATTATTATTTAATCACTTAAGTTCTATTTTAACTAAATTAACTATATCAATCAATTCTCATTATTTTAATTTCTAATTTAGTAATTTTATTCAATTATATATATATATATTCTAACTAGGTCCTAATTAGCAGATATTGCAGTTGTTACTCTTGTCTTCCTTTCTAGGTGGTGTTCCATCACTTTTTTCTCCTCCTTTTATACATTAATACGTCCGGAGTCTAAGGGTTGTGAAACACGTTTGGCTAGGTAATTAGCAGATATTGCAGTTGTTACTCTTGTCTTCCTTTCTAGGTGGTGTTCCATCACTTTTTTCTCCTCCTTTTATACATTAATACGTCCAGGGCCTAAGGGTTGTGAAACACGTTTGGCTAGGTAGCACACAAAGTCGAAAGAGACTGGTAGCCTTGGCCGATTAAGAGTTCTTTACGCAGAATCAATACCAAAATGAGTAATTCAGAGAATACCTTTGCACAATCGCATCACACATATAATCATTTCCTATCTTTAAAAGATATATGAAAAACAGGAAAAGTTTCGGAGGGAAGAGTGAGAAGGAGATATTAGTTAGGTCCTTGTTATCGATAAATAGAAAGACACCCTCCCATTGTCTTTGGTCTTATCAAAATAAAATAGGATGACAGATAATTACAAAGAATGATGAGCACAGAAATTAGATAACAAAGAAAGGTGAAGTGAGCTGGCATGCTAAATTAAAATGACTCAATTTTGATTTGAAATAACAAATTACTAGTACATGCAGTATATTAAGAATAACAAATTACAACAAAGATTTTAAATCTGAAAGCTGCAAAGGCCTGCCATTAAAACAACATTGTATAGCAGCCCAAGAAATTCAGGTTTCAAACAGCAAGGCTGAAAAGGATCTTATAGTGCCACACTCTTCATTTAGGAACATAAGAATGAGGAATTTATAAGTTGTTTACAGCAGCAGCATGTAAAACCTCAAGATGATGCTGCAGAAGGATCTTTATTAGATGGATTAAATGCTTTTTGCTCTCCACAAGTGAGATACTCATGGGGTCCTGCCTCTTCTCGGCCTACACCCATCAAGTCGAGGTAATACAGATAATGTGAGATGATGTTGTTCATGGCATCAATATCACCCTGGCCACAAACAAGATCCCCATAGAGAATATTCATAGTTGTACCAAAACCAGGTATGCGCTTGGCCAAAGTATCATTCTTGGTAGGTTTCCAGTTGCCGACGAAAACATCATGGGCTGAGGGCTGTGATTTCTTTGTTGGGGTCATCCACCTCCAGATGGCAGCCTGGAAGGCAAGGGTAGCATTTTGTTCTATGTACTCAGGATGGTTCAACAAATCGACTTTCAGAGCTTCTCCAGTAGGTCCGTAATTGTAGTTCCTAAAATAAAATGGAAGATAAATACCATCCTTAGCATCATCCTAGTTAGGAACTTCTAAAGATGCAATAACATTATCATTTCTATCACCTATTACACATTCCATAACGAAAACGTCACCACAAAAAAACCTACACTGCGTAATTCTATCCCAATTTAAAGATTCTATAGCAATTGCAGTCTCTATGATTAATTACAAAAACCACATCAACGAATCACAACCTTCAAATCACCAACAATTACATGATTTAATCAATGTTGATCTCCTAAATTATGAGTATGTATAATCATCTAAAAAGTCTAATAGACAAAAAGAGCACATAACATACCAATAGATTGGCAAAGCACCACGGCCATAGTATTCAGCACCTGGACTGCAAGGATAGGTAAACTTGTAGAGGTCATCACAGTATGACTGGCTTGGGCTCATTTCCCTGTTGTAGCAAAGACCATAGGCCAATGGTCCTCCTGTAGCCACTCCATATCCACCTGAAATTTATCAATTTCACCAAGTTACATAAAAAAAACTAGGTAAAAAGAATATTTTGGTCCTTGAACTTTACGAATTTATTCAGTTGATACCCTTAACAATCAAATTCGGTCAATTGACTCTCTTAGTTATCAACATCAAACTAAGTTAATCTCTATTTCTGAAACACTTAGCATCTAATATCATTAATGCAGTCAAATGAACAATATTTAGTTAGTCCATATTTATGCCATACTCAGCATCTAATAAGTTAAATAATAAAATCAGTTCAGAATTGATAATTCACTAAGTCAATTGAACAGATTTCAGTTCTCCTTAAGATTAAAAGACCACTTGCAGATTAAGACCAAACAGAGTAAAATCACAGCAAATAAATCAAAAAATATGAAAGAAAAACACCAACAAGAAGTTTTGCAGCCAACATGGCCGAGAAAAGCTGCAATTTCCTTCATCTGCATTAGCTTGCCGCCAGTAGTACCAAAGCCGAGAGGTTGATAAATGGCAGAAGCAGTGATGAAAGATTGGTAATCCCAAAACCCAATTGCGTGAGCCACAGGAGAATTTCTCTTGGAGAAAAGGTTCTCAAATTGGTAAGTCTGAAAGAAATCTGAAATTGTTTGATTGCAACAGTAGACTGACCAATCCTTGCACTCCCATCCTCTAGTACACACCTTCTTCCCCCTCACCATTTTCACAATTGTCTTTTCTGAATCATCCCCATTTGCTATCAACGCCCAATTCGCCAATACCACTACCCCAATTACAAAAATTTTCCACCTTTTCACCTCCATTTTCATTCCCCTGAGCTATCTTCTGCCAATCAAGTCACTGTTTTTTCAAACAAAAAAAATCTATAAATTGAGAACTCAAATTGAAAATGAAGAGTTGACTGGTAGAACTTACCAGGAGAATGCTGAAATCCGGATCGAATTGGGCATATGAAAATGTAATCGAAGTGATGAACAGCTCAACTATAAGAGAAGGGTATAACTACAAACGAGTGTTAGATTGTGTCTTTTTCATGTTCTTCGGACCAGTAATATCAATTGTGCTTAAATCAGATGCAAGTATATGTGAGATCAACGGTGAATATTGGTTATTTTGGGAATAGATGCTCGATGATTAAGCGATACAGGCTGGTGTGGGATTGAGGATTCCACCGACAACTAAGGGCTTGCTTCAGTACAGCATCAAATAAATATTAATAACATAAAATGATTGTGCTTTTAACAAAGATTTAGAGGCTCTTTGATTGATTTCCGAAATCAAAATTCCAATTCAAATAAGATGAAATTGAAAAAAAAAAAAGGATTTTAGTTTGGAGCTAAATTAAAATTTATTTTTTTCTGAAACCGTATGAAACATAAAAATTAAAAATTAAAAGTAATATTTATTTTTTAAAATTAAATAAATATAAAATTTCTAATAAAACAATATATTTTAATATATATATATATATATTAAAATTATAAAGAGAAATAAAAGATGACATTTATTAGAATATTAATGCCCACTTTAAAAATTTTCTAGAGTTCCACAGCCCAAAAACTTTTCTAAAATGAAGAACAAGAAAAAAATACAAAGAAGGTAATAAAATTGAAGAAAAATGTTTATAAGTAATGTTGAAAGTAAACATTAATATTCTAATCTAAATGTCATTTTTAATTTTCCTTTATAATTTTAATTCATATATATATATATATTAGCAAATTATTATGAGAGGAAATATTAAAATATGTTATTTTATTATAAAAATTATACATATTTGATAAAAAAAATATTAATAGTTATTGTTTATACGTTAATTGATTATTAAAAGTAGTATTTATTTTTAATATAATTTATAATATGTAAAATAATAACTTATATATTATTTTTTTATAAAAATAAATTTATTTATATTTGCATTTTTTATAATGAATAAATATTATTACATATTAGATAACTTTTTTAGAATTATCAGCTATCAACTGATTCAATTATAATTAATTATCAATGGCTGATTAAGATATTTTACTTACTTATAGTATATATTTTTATGATGTTTAAATAAATAAAAAATATATTATAATACTTATTTGATGAAATTTTTTAATAAATTTAAATAATAATTATAATTAAATATAATCAACAATATAAAAAAAGATTTCATAAATATTTATAATATAAATGACAAATGCTAAATATTGGGTTATATATAGGGAAAATTGCTAAAAAATAAACTGAACTTTTAAAAATGCATCAAAATTAAATTGTATTTTCTATTTTTTCATTTAAATACACAAATTTTTAAAATTTTATTAATTCTGCTAACATGATATAAAATTCTTACTGGATTAAAACAGTTGTACCAACTACAAAGCTGAGTCATCTTAAAAACTTTAAAACTTCATCGTTTTTATTTTTTCTAAAATTTTAAAACATAAATCTCTCTTTAAATTTAAAAAATAATAGATGCAATTGTCGTGTTTAGGAGTTGTTTAGTCAGCAGAGTAAGAAAAAACAATAATTTTACTGTAAATAGAATTTCGCCGAAAATATATAGGTTTCAAAATTTTAGAAAAATAAAAACAAGGACAAGTAAGCTTTTTAGTTATTATAACATTTTTAATGACATATGAATTTTATGATATATTAACAGAATTTTTCAAAATTCATAAATTGATAAAGTTTTAAAAATTTATATATTTAAATAGAAAATACAATTTAATTTTAATGTTAAAAGTTTAGTTTATTTTTTGTAATTATATATATAAAGACTTATTCTTTAAGACCACAATTGAAAATTTTTTAAGAATATAAGGACCTCATTGCCGAAGAATGATGAGATAATCTGTGTAAAATGGAGTGAAAGATAACTACGCAGGCTGGCAATTAAAAAGAGAAATTATATTGAAAAGGTTAATTTTATCTTTTTATTAAAAAAAATTTTAGCGGTTTCAGAAAAGTTCCGATAAGAAACCGTTTGAGGCTTCTACCACTAATCAGCTGCTAAATGAAAATTCTTACCAAATACTGTTGCATCAGTTGATGGACATGAAACGATTGTCTGCTTCAATCAGCGGAACCAAATACCTCTGTAGTCCTTGGTATGAAAAAAACTCTCAATTATTTCAAATTTTCGAATCAAATGCCCGCCAAATTCATTTCAACCACCACCGATTCCTCCATTTAAACCACCACTCTCATTTGGGATAATTTCATTTATAATCACTAAATTTTGTTTTTATTGCAGTAAAATTATAAAAAAATTTTTGTTCTAAAAAAATCACTCAATTATATTTTTATTTTACTAAAGTTACTTTTAACTAATTTTCCGATATGGATAACCGAAAATCTGATATGGCAGCTGATATGTCACTCAAAATTTGACGTGACAGTTGATGTGTCACTTGAAATTTGACGTAGTGGCTGACAAGTCACCGAAAAATTGGCAGAGTGACTTTAATGTAATAAAAATATAGTTTAGTAATTTTTCTGGGATAAAAAAAATTTTGCTATTTTACTGTAATAAGATCAAAGTTTAGCAATTATAAATAAAATTAAACCCACTCCTCTCTACTATAAAATTTTAAAATTTTGAAAAAAGTAAGAAAGAAAAAAAGAAAAAGGAAAAAAAATGTGTAAAAGAAATAGACAAATTTAACAAGGGAATATTTGATGAAAGTATTAAGTCGGTAAATATGGTGCTTTAGTATTACTATCAAACTCACCAACTTTTTTTCTTCATTTATAGGTAAAGGGAAATAGTAGCCATATACATATTCTCTATATATAGACACAGAGAACTTTCTTGAATGAATTAAAAGAAAAATAAATTTTTTTGGCAGGAAATTGTTCTTAGGCAGATACTTCTGTATGTAAGAAAGTAAAGAACCTCGTTAACATTATCTTCAGATTTGATATGGTTTTGCTTTTCTCTAATTTGAATATATGATTAATTTGTGATTAATTGAAAATTAGTTGTTAATCTATGGGGTGATAATAATGAACATAATATGATAAAATGACATGAACTTAACACGAAATTTACATATTAGAATTGAAGTTGATAATATTGGTGTTACAATCACATTAACTCGATAAAAATACTAAAATTATTATATCGTGTTGTAAGGTGACCTATTAATACGAATTTTAGATATGATTAGCATATCGTATTGTATTTAAATTGACGCTTATTGTGTTACAGGTCAAAATACGACACTAACACGATTCATTGACACAAATGAGCATGATTGAAATTTAGTTCCTCAACTTTTACAAAATTGTGGTAAATGGATTTTAATTGAAAATTTCATTTTTGTCCTTGAAATTGAATTTCAATGCTCCATTAACTTCAGCAAAAACTTTGAACATTGAATTGAAGCCCTCAAAATTTTAGTGGTACAAGGCAAGATTTTTCATCTGACAAAGCTTAAACATCTAATTCAAAGAATAAACTCGATAGAATCCAAATTTTTGAATACCAAATATAAAACCAAGTTACAATGATTGTACAGAATAATGAACAAACAGCAAGACATGTAATTTGGCTTCTGAAAAAAAAAACAAAAAAGCTACAGCATCTCCGTTCTCTAGGGAATTGGTGTCTTGATGACCTGCAATATTTGCACCACATCTGCCATGGAGGGCCTGCTTGATGGGATTTGAGAGGTACAAACTATGGCCAATTTGAGCACAGGCAACACCTCATCTTCAGGGTAATCGCCCATGCTATTATCAATACAATCCAACACATTTCCCTGCTCAAGTAACACTCTTACATGATCATTTAGTATCACCACATTGTCTTCCCCATATTCAACTGGCCTTTTACCAGTCACCAACTCGAGAATCAATACTCCAAAACCATATACATCACATTTCTCATTCACCCTCAAGCTCTGGCATGCTAGTTCTGGCGCCACGTACCCTAATGCACTTTGGAATCTATTGCTTATGACATGCTTGTCAAGCTTTGCCAATAGCCTTGCAAGCCCGAAGTCCGAGATCTTTGGGTTGTTATTCTCATCAAGAAGGATGTTGCTTGGTTTTAAGTTGTAGTGAATGATTGGTGGCCGGCACGAATGATGCAAGTGAGCAAGCCCCTTGGCTGCTCCGAGCACAATTTTGAATCTGCTTGCCCAAGAAAGTGGTGGACTAGAAGGAAGCCTCTCATGGAGTTTTTCTTGTAGGCTACCATTTGGTGCAAACTCTGATACCAACAGTTGCAACTGAGGTGTCCAGTAATAGCCTGTCAATGATATGAGATTTGGATGCCTTGCTTTTCCCAATATTCGAACTTCTCGATCAAAATCTTCTGGATATTGGATTATATTTGATGTAAAAAGCTTCTTGATTGCCACCATTCTTCCTTGTGAGCTTGAACCCGTCAATGAGACCTTGTAAACAGTTCCAAATACTCCTTCACCAATCTCAGTAGCCTTGTTCAGGAGTGATTCTGGATTGCTTATCCATTCAGGGGATGATGATCTCGAGTCAAAATGAACAAACTTGCCTGTAGCTGGATGAGATCCAGACATTGAAGAGCTGGAGAACATGCTCTCCAGGGCATGGTCTATAAAACCAAGCCTTTTCCGAGCTGATATATTCAAAAGGGTAATGACTATAACTCCAAACACAATGAATACAGCAGCTGAAATGGCAGTAACAGCAGAGGCAGAGAGCAGCATGTGATGATGGGAGTTTTCGGGTGCAGTTGCTGGCCGACGAGGCTGGTTTTGGTTGCCTCCATAGGCATAAGGATCAAGGACTAGAGGTTTAGGAACATTCATCTTACAAGGTCCCTTGAGCAATGGTGAGCAGATTCCCAAGTTCCCTTGCAAAGCACTTTGATCCAAGCTTGGAAATATACCCTCACTAGGAAGCCTGCCTATGAGCTTGTTATAAGATATGTTCACAGAAAGCAAGTTCTCCAGCTTCCCAAGCTCTAATGGTATCTCTCCACTCAGTTGATTGAATTCCAATTTCAGAATCTTGAGCTTGCTTAGCTTCGAAATCGACTTACAAATAGGACCATTTAGATTATTGTGGGACAAACTCCTGCACATAATTCACAACATTAATCCTAAACAATTAACATTACATCAAACTTCCAGAAACAAACACATAAAGAGAAACAAAAGCTTACAGCAAGTAGAGAGATGAACAATTTCCAATCTCTTCAGGAATTTGACCAATTAATGAATTCCCATCCAATTGAAGAATGCTCAAGCTCCCAGATTCACATATATCCGCAGCGATTGAACCGAATATTGCAGTGTTTCGAAGATCCAAGACAGTTAGGTTCTGGAAATAGCCAAGTTCTTGAGGCATTCTTGATTGAAGATTGTTCCATGATAAGTTCAAGTATCTCAAATTAGAAGAAAGACCCATTTCCGCTGAAATATTTCCTGTGAGATTGTTCCTTGAAAGATCAAGTGTGTGAAGAGATCCATAGAATTTCCTTGAACCAGGTGGGATTGAGCCAACCAGTTTGTTATCTGAAAAGTCTACTTCTTGCAGCCCAAGATCAAACAAAGCCTCTGGTATGCTTCCACTAAAGCTGTTACCACTCAAACGAATCACAGATAAACTGAGACACTGAACCAGTGAAGTAGGAATATTACCAATGAGTTTGTTCTCAGACAAAATCAAGTAGTTGAGAGATTTCAGATCACTGATAGAAGATGGGATACTTCCTGTGAAACTATTGACCGAAAAATCCAAGTATTGAAGACTGCTCAAGTTACCAATCCACTGAGGGAAATGACCAGTGAACTTGTTAGTGGATAAATTGATATAAGTTAAAGATCTGAGCAACTTGAGAGAATCAGGCAATGCTCCATTGAAGAGATTATCACTGAAATCCAATTTAACCAAGTGCAAGCATAGTCCAATATCAACAGGCAATGGTCCTGAGATTCTGTTTTTCTGCAGGTTGAGCTCTTTCAAGTTGTGAAGCAATGATATTCCATTTGGCAAAGAACCAGAAAACTCATTGTTTGAGAGATCCAAAGTTCGAAGGCGCTTGAATGACCAAAAACCATTAGAGAAATCTGGATTCCCAGAAAATTTGTTGCAGGAAAGATTGAGTGCATTCAAAGAAGAGCAAGTGCTTAATGAACTAGGCAATGGACCTTGAAGAGAATTCCCAGCCAAAGAAAGATAACGAAGAGAGGAACAATTCTGGAAAAGATTATCAGGAAGAGGACCTGATAAAGAATTATCAGAGAAATCAAGAAATTTAATGGAACTCATATTGACCATGGAAGATGGAAGCAGACCAGAGAGACTATTGTGACTGAGATTAAGCCTCTCAAGAGTGTTAGTAAGAGCAAGATCAGGGCTAATTTCACCAGTAAAATTGTTGTGTGCGAGTGACAATACACTCAAATACTGCAATTTTTGAAGGCCTTTGCCTAATTTACCTGATAAACCCAACCCATCAAGGTAGACATGAGAAACTCTACCAGTAACAGGATTACATTGGATGAACTCCCAAGAACATGGGGAGTCATCATCTTCATTCCAGGAGCTGAGGAACGAAGATGGGTCGATGATGTCGGACTTGAAAACAATGAGGCCTAAAACGTCATCGTTTAGTTGAATGGGTACTTCACCATTGGTGGCCATGCAAGCTTGGAAAGAAGAAGCTGAAACAAGAAAGTATAACAAGAAATGAAGAAATCCCATTATTAAACCGGACAGTCTCCTATTTTGTTCTGATTCTGATGCTAATTTAAGTAGCTACAGAAAACATGAAAAACTATGATGAGAAAGGAGATAATATAACGAATGAAAGAATCTTGTGAGTTTGTGTTAGAAGATGAAAGAGGAAAAGTATATGTTCACGGGAGACACAAAAG